>JAOTQR010145934.1:0-19884 GCA_025774065.1 Solanum ossicruentum
TTCATTGTCTATGTAACATACTCTCTTCATTTCCATATTGTATTGTATGATTATTTACATGGCACATGCTGCATATAATGCCTTATAGCTCTAATATTATGACCACCAAAAGAATAATCTCAAAGGTAATAAAATGATTAAGTATATAGTTTCTGATAGGTGGTAGCCCGAGGGGTGGAAGTATCACCTAGACAGGGACGATCCTATCATGGGTGGTAGCCCAAGGGGGTTAAGGAAGAACCTAGCTAGGAACCATCCCATATCCCGAGGGGTGGAAGAATCACCTAGCTAGTAAACATCTTATTATGGGTGGTAGCCCAAGGGGGTTAAGGAATAACCTAGCCAGGTACGATCCCGATACAGTTCACCACTGCTCAGTTGGTCATTTGTATTACAACTGTGCACAAATTTTACGTAACAGATTTTATAGTAAAGGCAAAGCAATATAAAGAACATAAAGTATACGATTCCAAAGTATATCTAAAGGTGGTCTCTTATCTTATACCAGTGCATAGTTCTATTTGAATTGTACTTCATATACAGTATTTGTTGCCTTTCATATTAAGTACATTATCTCATACTGAGTCCCTTGCGGGGGACCTGCATTTCATGCTGCAGATACAGGTGCTAATAGATCTCCCCAGTAGAGTTCAGGACAATTACCTTTTGTTACCAAGCTCCAGGTTGTTCCGGAGCTTTGTGCATATTTAGAGTTTATATGTTTGCATTATACATCTAATTTAGACGGGGCCTGTCCCGATCATTAGCAAGTACTTTCTTTTGCTAGAAGCTTTGTAGATTATGTAAATTAACGTGTGGTCATATCTCGTACTTTAGACGTCGTGGCCCCAACGACCTAGCTATACGCATCTCCTTTTTAGCTTGTTAATACCGTTTATCTTCTTAGAAGTATGCCAAACATAGATATAATATGTATATAAAGCATATAGAAATAGATTGGTTCTCCCAAGCCTTATCGGCAACGGGTGCCAGTCCGCCCTAACGAGACTTTGGGGTGTGACACCCTCTTTCATTGGTCATACCATATTTCGGCTACCCCTTTGAGTTGGTATGCCATCAACTCTGCCTTTTTATTCGGCCCAATACCCATGATATTAATGATCTTGTAGAGTTCATCAATGAACTTTTGTGGATCTTTATCTACCTTTCACCCATAAAACACCGGAGGATTCATCCTCATGAAGTCTCTTACCCTAGCTATTGGGGTAGTCGCATAAGGGTCTTGGGCCCCTTGATTGACTTGGTTGGCCACGACTTGGGTAAGCATAGTGAGAGCATCCCGGAGCTCACCATTAGTAGGTTACTCCTTAGGAGTTTGGCCCTTCTTCCTCTAGTGTTTGGCATGATCTAGCATAGCAAAGAGGTTAGGCTGAAAAACATACCACAACAATATAGCATGACTTAGAACATGAAGAAGGGAAATATTTTCTAAAACATCTCATAGCCTCCTATTCATAGTCATGGCACGCTTCACAATAATTAATAGTATTGTAATCAATGCGGTGTGTTAGACTCCGAGGATCTATCAACCTAGTGCTCTGATAGAAAGTTTTTCCCGACCCAAGCCTAGGTCTTAGACATGACATGGCGAATGAGGAACCCGAAAAACCCCCAAACAAACCTCTTAACTTATCATTACACATCATCAGTTGTGGAAGTATATAAAAGACATAAAGAGTAAGAATAGGGGCAAAGAGGCTCAGGGGAAAGCTTGCATAATATCATAATCAAGAGACAAAGAGTCAAAAATCATATCATAGATACATAACATGTCCAACAAATACCTCTAGTACTTAGATAAAAGTGGGGTCAAGATAAAGCAACTAGGCTCACCCTCATAGTCAAAGTAGAACATAAAGAAGAGTGTCTCAATATATAATAAGAACAATATAGAGTAAAGTACCCGAAGTGAAGGACTCACCAACTAGCTTGAGTAGTACCGAAATAGCCATGTGGAGGTAGAGGATGATCAACTTGAGCATAGGTTCCTATATGGTGATATCATGTAGGCAAGAGTATGCGTTAATATGTTTAAATGTACTAAGTGTGTAAGATGCAATGCAACAAGAGATAGGCATCATAGTCAAAATGCATAACAATTAGCAATAGACATCATATAACAATATGGAATAAATGACTAATACTCAAGTAAAACATTTTAAAGTAATAACTCATATTAATATAGGATATCATATGTTTAGAAGAGACCAAGCTAGATTTCCAAAGTACAAATCCCTTGGTTGGTTGATTATGGCATCACCCCATCACCCCATCACCCTAGTGGTGTGGTACAAAACTCTCACATTGTTGATGATAATTTCATCTTATCACCGTGGTGGCAAAGTACAAACCACTGACATGGTTGATGAGTACAAACCCCCACCTTGGTTATTAAGGTACAAACCACTGACATGGTTGATGAGTACAAACCCCCACCTTGGTTATTAAGGTACAAACCCCCCGACAAGGTTATCCGGGCTCTTGGTCTCCCCGGATCAAGCATGGTATAATGTAACACTTTATATTGATTATATTATATATACAAAGCTTCTTTCATCATCATAACATCAACCATATCATATCTCATGCTTTGGACCTTCAATTTCTCAAGAAACAATATCTGGACATTTTATTAAACACTTAGAGGGTGTGTAATGCTAGTATAAAATCATGACATATAGAGATGAAATCATGCAAGAAAATCCATTGTAAAATCATAAATCAACAACTTGCAACATCCTCAAGCAACATACATCAAAATCGCTCATCAAATATTACAATAGCTCCAAACAACTTGATATAGCTTTAACATAGTTCATACACATGTTCATACTAGTAAACCCAATTGTAAAATCAACTTTAAATCATGAAAATTGGGTGAAAAAGAGATTAGGGCACCATGGGTGGGAGGAGTCAATGGATGAAACCTACATACCTTAGCTTTGAGGAAGTACCCCCTTGGTTTCGGGGTGGACCTTTTCACTCTATTTTATTATATACGCTTAGTGAAAAGTCTTGACAAAGATTGAAAATGGAGGCTTGAAGCTTGAAGGAAATCCTTAGTTCCAGATGAAGGTTTTGAGACTTGAATTTCGAAGTGAAAAATGTGGTTGTATTTGAGAGGATATTGGGAAATGGTTAGGATGATATGAGGATAAAATATGGCTAAGTGTAAGTAAAAACCCATTTGGAAACACTTAGACCCAAGACCCAAAAGCCTTGGACTGAGATAAAAATCACTAGCAACAAAATACACAGGTCTGCATCTAGTTCGTGATGCAGACATATCGCGGGGGCAAAATGAATACATGTTCGCGATAGCTGCATGTCGCAGCACTGTCACGAATCAATTTTAGATAAGAAAAATTATGAAAAATAAAATTGCTAATCGTTTGCTCTTAAACTGGGTTAGACCCCTTTCCCCCAAATTTTGATCCCCTGAACAAGAATATAAAGTTTAATTTTCGATATTGTGCACGAATTTTGAGATATATGGAACTTAAAATTCTAGGCATTCTCAATCACATTTTCGGGAACCTTTTGGGTTTGTTTCATAACTAGGGTATTGTCTTCCCCATAATTCCCTAACTTGGTATTACCAGATAATCAAATTTTTTCTAGTGTGTAATATGCATAACGGTAAGTGAAGTTTACCGAACCCTTTGATCTACGCGAGAGGTAAATTTAACTACGTGATTTGATACATCTCTACAATGTGACATTACTAATCTTATCTATTATTTCAGTACAACCACCCCTTGATCTAGTTTGATTGATTAGATGAGAAACATCAATCAAATTCTATTAATTAATCTTTTTTCCTATTCATTACTACCTTGATCCAGTCAGTAATACTAAGAGAGTTCTAACTTTATCCACCATTAAAAAGCATTCAAACCAATGAGAATTAATAAATACATACATGCACACTATTTAAGAATTATGAATTATTTAGCTTGTTAGTTCTTCATGGTTCTCAGAACCCTAGTTGTGGAATTATCAGTGTAGATGTAAGAATCATGATTTTGAATAACGTAATTGAGCATATACACAATAGAATTAAGAACAATAAATTCAAGCTCTTCATTAAGAATCACAAGATTGAATTAAGCACAAAAAATAATGTTTCACAAGTATCTCACAATTTTTTTCTAAAGTTCTGTATAGTTCTCTCCAGTTCCTACTATTTTGTACAAAAAATAACCTAAAATAGTATTTAAAATACAAAATCAAAATGAAATAGGAGAACTAGGTCAGTAGGTTTTATGATCACTTCTACGAATCGTATAATGTTTTACGATCCGTAGCCAAGGCTTTCTGAATTCCTTCAGCAATTCTAGAGATGAATTCTACAAGACCCATCTATGGGCCATATAAAGTTCTATGGCCCGTAAAGGGTGTCGCCTGATGACTTCTCACCAACTCCCCACTTTTTGATCCTTTTGGTATGACACCAAGTATATGGCTCATAGAAACTTTTATGACTCGTATGCATGTATGTAGACTTAACTTCAAAAAAATCATCCTTTACTAGATTTTTGTACAAACCCAACTCTACGGCATGTTGAATTTTCCACAGCTTGTAAAGGGTCTCGTAAAACCTCAAACTGTGCAATATCTGCACACTTAGCCTAAAAATCATGCCAACCATATAATCCTACAAAAAAAACATGAAAACACATCAAATCTACTTGCATCTCTTTGAAACACACATAATTCCAAGTTTTAAGCATCAAAAGTGTTATATTTTTGCAGCACATCAACATCCTCAACTTAAAATTGTTGCTAGTCCTCAAGCAACAGACTCAATCTACATAAGCAATACAATAACACATGGGCCTCCATCTAATGTCATACATTATATCAAACTCAAGAACAGATACACATACAACTTTAAAAGCACATCAGATAGATATCAAACAAACCAATACTGATCAACATACGTGATAGTGCAACTATGACAAGCAAGGCAATTATCAATTAGCAACATTTATTGAGTTAGTCTAATATCAACAACGCAATACAAGTGCACTCACAGAAAGAAGTCCCATTTCCCTCTCATGATGATAATTTCATATTCAATGCTTGGGACTATGCAATATCACTCACTCTCATAAAAGATATTAAAATACCATGCCCAATACCATATGTGTTCTGCTATACTCTTCACTATGACCTTTGACTACTTGGACTAGGATCACATTAAGACTTTATTGGCTCATAATATAGGCTCGAGAGGATTTGGTATGATGTTTGGGAGCATAGTGACTAAAGGCCCTCCTCGACACTGCATTTTTCTATACTTTTTCCCCACAAACACTTTCATTTTTCACCTAATTCTCCCTCTCTCCTATTTTATCCTTTCTGGGTGCCTTATTCTCATTTTTCAAGTTTGTGCCTTTTATTTTGACATCATTTTTCTTTTAGCTTATTGATTAGGCATCAACTCATTTTTCTTGCATCCAAAACATATTTTTAATCCTTTTTCCAAGTATCACTAGCTTCCTCCTCATTTTGTGTTTTACCCTTATACCAGCCACCCTTAACTTAGGCTTTTGGCATGAGTCGAGGTGCACAATATCCAACCTAGGAATTAGTGCCATTTTTGGTAGCCACCCTCAACATAAGCGTTTTTCATTAGTCAAGGTGCATAATGATCAAGGAAGGACCAGGACCAGTTTTAGAATTTCACTTCTAATAAGGTGACGTAAGCTAAGTTATTACAAAGAAAAGAGTACATGGAAGGCTCAAACTTTAGGACCAAATGATACTTTACACATTTGGTTGGTTATTTAGGCTAAGTGGACTGATATGAACAATGGCTAAAGATCCTGTCCTAACCAATTAAACTACAATCTAACTCAGAGTAACAGGGAAGTTCTTGAACACAACATATGAATTTAGAGAGGAAAGCTCACACACACATGACACTGATTACACACAAAATTTTGGTAGGTATCATTTCTCACACTAAACACAAAGACAAACATATGCCATAGATATCAGTACTACATGTTACAAATACTACCTAACATCCTAAACATGTTGGTTCATTAGAAATTAAATATCTTAGGGGGGGAAAGAACACAGTCAAGAAAACCCCTAAGATTTAAAATTTGGGTTAGTTTAGGCCATGGTTCCTCAGACTTCAATGAGGCCTATAACTACCACACCCTATCGAAAAAGACTTGCATTGTCCTCAATGTACAAAATAGAATATAAAGCATAAGGGTTAAAAAGGGACATGCCTAGGCACCTAAGCACCAGTCTCTGGTTAAGGCTAGCCATCCTCACCCTATTTGGTGGCTTCTTCAATAGTAGAAACATGTCTGGAGGGGCCTGCATCCCTTACCCTCTCAAGCTCACGAGTGATGTGATATCAAAATATAAAACTTTTTATGCTTAAGACTTGGAATTTTATGTTTTCTCAATGCAATGTTAGTTGATTTGATCTGTTTTTATGTTTATTTTGCAGGATTTCAAGGTTCGTATTATTTTTGGGAAAAGTGTGTAGAGGTTTATGAAAGTGATAACACGCGAGACCTTTTATCAATCATAGAGTATTCTATGAGCCATAAAGGGGGTTATGTGTGCAATTCCAATGAAGGGTATATTTTTGAAATTTAGTCTATGAAAACACAGACGAGCGGTAAAAGACTATATGAGCTATAGACTTAGTATCGTACCCTAAGGATCAAAAGATGGAGACTTGCTGAATTTCCAACAAACGAAACTCCTTATGGGCCATAGAATGTTATACAAGTCATAGAGGGTATCGTAGAAGAAAAGTCCAGAATTGAAGCAACAGTTCACAAAACCCGGATCACGAGCCTTAAACTGCTATATGGTCCTAAAGTACCTCGTAAAGCCTGTCAACCCAGTTTTTAAAAAAGTTTTATAATTTATATTTCCTAGAGAACAAAGAGGTAAGAGTAGATAAACATTAGAGAGTTTGAGAAAAACTTGTAAAAACATTATTTCATCTTCTATTTTTGATCTTGTGATTCCCATTAAAGAGTTAGATTTCTTATGCTTAATTCTCTTAAGTGCTTAGTTATGTTGTTCAAATTCATAACTCTTGAATTTACACTGATCATGAGTAGCTAAATCCACAACTAGGATTGTGAGAACCATGAAGAACTAACAAGATAAAATCGGATAATTCATTGTTCTTGAAAAGAGTGCATGTATGTTTTAATTAATTCACTTAGTATAGAATAAGCTTTATAATGGTGGCCAAATTATAATGGATCAAGATAGTAATGAATAACAAAAGAGATTAATTAACATAATTCAATCGATGTTTCTCGCTAATCAATCAAACTGGGCCAAGAGGAGGTTATAATGGGATAATAGGTAAGGGTTAGTAATGTCACACTACGAGGATGAACCAAATAACATAGTTAAATTTCCCTCTCACCTGGACCAAAGGATATGGTGAACTTAACTTACCATTCTACATGCTACACAGCGGAAAAGAGTTTGATTATCTAGTAATACTGAGTTAGGGAATAATGGGGAAACAATACCATAGCTTATCTTCTTGTTGGTTTAACTCTTGTCTTAGCTTACAACTACTTTTAATAGTTATTATAAACCCTTTGGAGACATAAGCTAGTTAATCACCAAAAATTGCAATTGACTTCTTCCAAGTCTACCATATCCACTATGGGATTTCGACCCTAATCTTGGTTAAGTTATATATCTTGACAACGACCACTTTAGCCTCGAAAAGGAGGTGTAGCTTGGGTGGTATCAAGATCTTAGCACCATCGGCCGGGAATACGGCTAGACTTGTCTAATTTAAGTAGTTTTGGAATTAATCCTTATTTCTCTGATTCTACATTTTTTTTATTTTTGTTTTTTTTCAGGGTACAGGTGAAGTGTATGCCCAAAACATGAAGTTGAGGCATACTCTTGACTCTGTTTGACCTAGAGACCTAGAGTCCTAAGAAGAATGGCCCAAGATAATGAACAGAATGCGATAATTGCATCCCTGAAATGAAATGAGAATGAGAATGTAAATATTGACAACCTACCTCCTCTCTAGGACATTGCTCCACAACCACATGACTTCAATGCCGAAGCTTATTAGTGAAACCAATATCGTCTGAACCCTATGACTATGGAGGTTACTAGAGCTATTGTGTTACCACCACTATCAACTGACATAGAGTTTATGGTTTTGAGTGGATTGCTTCAGATACTGCAGAACCATGGGTTGTTTGTGAGCCTACTATCAGAGGATCTGTATAATCATCTGCACAATGTTGCATATATCTGAAGAGTGAGATGGCAATATAGAATCTGTGTATGGATGTTGTAGGACTCTGTGTCTTCATATTATCTCTGATAGGCAATGCAGTGTTATGGCTATTCGAGCTCCCATAGAGTTCGATCACCAGTTGGACTGAGTTGTAGAAGGACTTTTTGGAGAGGTACTTCCCGAGATCAAAGAAGCTCAAGTTGAAACATCAAATCAACAAATTTGAGCAACTTTTTGGTGACTCAATCAGTACTAGATGGGAGCAGTTCAGAAAGTGCTTGAGGAGTTCCCAGACCACAAAATTATTGATTATTCCTTGGTGGAGATGTTCTACCATGCCCTAGACGAGAATAGTCAAGCCTATACTGATACCATTATGGGTGGTATGTTTTTAGATCAACCATTTGAAAGGATTGCAGAAAGGATGGAACGGGTGGTCAAGACAAATCATGCATAGGGGAAAAGAGACATATCATCTACTAAACGTTCATATGTTGTCAGTATTAGTTCAGAGCAAACTAAAATAAATGAAGAGATTATGTAAGATCTTGCCCGAACCAGTAAATATATAGAGATAATGATGAGGCAAAATTAGAAACAAGTTAATGATGTTATTTATCAGCCTCCACGAGCACCCATGTATGATGATCCCTACTATGAGGAGGACACTTGCTTCATTGCTGATCAGACAGGAGGTTTACGGAACAATGCCCAAGGACCTAATCAGGACTATTGGTACCAAGGTCAAGAAAACCAAGGTCATAAATATAATCGAGAAGGAGCTTTCAGAGACAACCATAGAGGTTACTATGACTGGAATCAATGCCAAGATATAGATGCATATGGGGGATGCTAAGATGGCTACAAAAATGGCCCTTATATGCCACCATACAATCACCACGCTGGTGCTAGTAGTTCCAGAGTTGAGCAAATATTTGACCGCCTGTTAAAGAAAGTTGAGACACAGGATGAGACTCTAAGGGGGATGAAATCTAACATCTCCAACATAAATCAGTAAATTGAGTCTCATCTTGTCCCTATCAAATAGCTTAAGTAATAGTTTGGTCAAGTGTACACTCAATGCAACCTGTGTCAGAGAGGTATATTGCCTAACAACACAGTTCATAACCCAAATAATGAAGGGAAGTGTATGGAAATTAATACTCATGGTTGTAATAGTACTATTGATCCTTCGACGCCAATAGATAAGGATGACGTTCATGAGGAGACAGATAAGGTTAAGGATAGAAATACTGGAGATTATCGTGGTAAGTATGAGGTCAGTGATGTTGTAAAGGCACCACAGAAGCGAAAGCCTATTCCTAGTCCTTCTCCACCTCCCTTCCCTTAGAGAATTAAAAAAAAGGATGAGGAGGGAAAGTGCAAGCACTTTATCTCCATGCTGAAATATCTCTTCATCAATATCCCTCTCATTGAGGCATTGGAGAAGACTTCAGGGTATGCGAGGTTCATGGAGGACCTATTTATGAAGAAGCACACTGTGAGTCAGGAGCTCTCTTAAGAGCTTCAACACTATAATGCAATTGCTATGAGGTCCTTGGTACAAAAGCGAGAATATTGTAGTACTTTTACCATACCCTGCATTATTGGAGATGTGGAGTTCGCAAGGGCATTATGTGATTTTGGTTCCAGGATAAATTTGATACCCCTTTAGTCTTCAAGAAGCTAGGACTGGGAGCCCTTACTCCGACGAGCATGTGCTTGTTGATGGCTAACTACACGGTGAAGAATTCTATGGGGATACTTTATGATGTGTTTGCTAAAGTTGAGAAATTCTTATTCCCTGCAGACTTTATGATCCTAGATTGCAAAGTCGACTTTGACCTCCATATCATCTTAGGAAGGCTATTCCTAGCCACTAGTCGGGCACTAGTGGATACGAAAATTGGTCAACTCAGGGTTAGATTAAATGATAGAGAAGTCGTCTTTAATACCCATCAGTCAACAAAGACTCTAGATGATTTGGAGTAGGAGGTTTGGGCACATAGTTAAGTCTGAGTAACCAAGTTATCCAAGTCGTGTCGAGACAATAAATCAGGTGCTACTTGGGAGGCAACCCAAGATTTTTGATGTAATAGTTGTAATATTGCTCTAGTTTTAGCTTTCAGGCTTGTAGGTAGTTTAATGTTTTCCATTTTGGTTGTAATTTTGGACATTAGGCTGGTTGCATAGGGTAAAAGTGTGTTCTATGAAGGTACATGACTAAGACAACCATCCTTGACTGAAAAGGTATCAAGAAGTACCTCTACGACTAGTTCTATGAGCGATATACCATACTACGACCCGTACACCATTTCGTACGTATTTCCAATGAGCAAAAAGTTATGCACTCAAGTCGACAAGCAAACTTTATAGCCCATAGATAAAACTATGGGTTGTGAATAGAGCTCATGGACCCCAGGTAAGTTTTTTGATGATTTGACTAAGTGTTGAGGTTTTTATGATCAACTCTACGAGTCATATTTTAATGTACAACTCGTAGACTGGTCTGTGAAATTCAGTCCACAAAACTAGGATTTGGACCTTCTATGAAACCATGATTTACAAGCCATAAAATACTCTATGGCCCATAATCGAAGTTTCATAGAGTCTGGGCCTATTAGTTTTGACTAACTCGGTCCATATATAAATAATGGGGTCAAAATATTTTGACCCTATTTTGCCCCTAATTTGAAGAATCAGACTCGGTACAACTCCCCCTTCCTTTTTCGACTACCAATGACGAAGACCCCCACCATTTTTTGTCCACTTTTTTCGGTGGCCCTAGGTATTCACAGTCCCACTTCCTCCTTCAATTCCTATGATTTGGTCACTCAATTCGATCATCTTTTTGTCTTTAAAAAACCCTTTATTTTCCAAACATTGTGTGATTAAGTTAAACCTGTATTGATGGGTATGGTTATTCAAGCTTGTGAACCCATGAATGCTATTATTGTGTACGAAAGTTGAAATGTATAATTGCTATTGTGTTAATATATGTTTAGGCCAAAAATTAGTGTGTTTGCCTTTTCCTTGTGTTTTGAATGATATGTCTGAAAATAATGAGATCACATATTATTTGAATTAAATTGATTATATTGGATTGAAATTCAGTGTGTGATGGCATGTGTTTGTGATTTTGATGTTAATTTTTTCGAATTGGGTCGATAGGTTTGGGAAAGTATATTAAATAATTTTCGATGGGGTATATGTAGGAATTTTCATGCTGGGGTGTTGGGTGTCTTGATATGAGTTGCATGGGGTACGTGCATATTGCTTTAATGCTGATAAAGTATGTTGAAAAAGTCATACAGGGTTCATATTGATAGACTTAGAAACTCAGGTCACTGGGTTTTCTGGTCTACGAAGGTCCTTAACGACCCGTGGAACTTTCTACAAGCCATATGATCCTCATATGATATTCCAAAAACCTGAAGTTAAGAACCCATCAAATGATACCTTCTACGAGTCATAGATTATCTTATGGCTTGTAGACAGGTCTCGTTTATCCTTGTCTACGAAAATTTCAGACACTAGAATCATCTATAATTAGTCTATGACTCGTAGATCATCCTACGAGTCATACCTAGTCCCATAGATGCCATTCCTTTAAACAAAATTTGTGGACACTATTTCTATGAGAGCCTTCTATGACTTGTAGTTTTCACTACGGCCCACAGAGGTGATTTTGTAGACCTCTTTGTAACCAAGTTTGCTGTGTTTTTGCATTTCGTCTCTTGACCTATAGGGCTAACCATATGTTGTAAACTATGGCCCCAAAGCCGAGATGTGAGGATATTAAAACAATACAAATGAGGCTCAATTATGAGACCTCTGGGGAGAAGGAGAACCCCGCAGTTAGTAGATCACTCGAGGAGCTCAGCGTCCGACTTGACTTAGATGCTGATAGACTGCATGGGTAGCCACTCATATAGAGCCTATTATGAAGGCTTCTCTTAGTTTTCCGGTTAAATTTTGATGGACCATTTTGAGGTAACGAATCTGGCCAACTCTTGTAGACAATATATTGACACCAGAGCGTGTAGCTTAGTTGTCAACATCTTGGCTGGCTATGAGATAGATTGGGTCAGCCTCTTCATAGAGCAGATCCACAAGGTCGCCTTGAAGAGGTCTATCTCCATCCTCTTTCCATTCTTAATCTACAGACTCTGTCTAGAATCAGGGGTGGAGAGTCTATATCAACTGGACTAATTGATTGAGGTCCACTGCACTTTGGATACCAGCCTGATTAAGGATGAGGAGAACCCAGTGGCACTCTGACGAGCACTGCACCAGCCAGCTCTTATTCTAGAGATGTTTACGCCAAAGCCACCTCTTAAGGTTCCAGCCCCACTAGCAACAGTAGTGGAGAAGGGGCACACTATTACTAATCCTGTCTTACAAGCCACTCTTACAGAGAGAATCTATCGGCATGGTTTACGTTTCCATGATTTCCATTCAGGCCATGGCACAGTGGCTGGCCCACATTGAGTGTAAGCTGACTCAGTTAGTTAAGCAGATCAGGCCCTGGGTCCGCCAGGCTATTACAAAGCCTGAGGAATGCATGCATGTATACATAGTCGCTACTATTCTTGATCAACTTTCGGCCTGGATTCCCATATTAATGCTTTTGAATTGAGTGCCCAATATAGCTTGAGTAAAAAATGGCCAGTAGATATGACAGCCCTACAAATAGAGATCTAGTAGCTCCAGCTAGACATAGCTGCAGCATTGGCCACACTGGTGGCATTCCCACAGACTACACCCTCGATGTTGGTGGTTGATTTATTTTCTCCTAAGGAGCTTTCACAGCCTTCCCATGAGAAGAGGTCCCATACTGATGATGATCCATATACAGTGCAGTTGCATGTTAGGTTGAAAGAGTAGGAGGAGGTAGAGCTTGTCATGAGTCAGTTGAGGCATAAAGAGGAGATGAGATAGGCTCGAGAGCTCAAGAGGGTGAGGGGTGCTGGCCCTTACAGTCATGCTTTTTCCACTGAGAAGGCCACCAAGAAAGTTGAGGGTGGCCCAACTCAGCCACACACATCGGCGCTTAGGCGCGCATGTATGTTTCTTTTCACCTTAGTGCTTTATTTTGTATTTTTGTGTGCATTGAGGACAATGCACATCTTTTTCGATGGAGTGTGAATATTTATAGGCCTCAGTGAAGTCTGAGTAGCCTTGGCCTATAACTACCTCAAATTTTTTATCCTGGGGTGTTTTTTTGCCTAAGTTCATTTTTCCCCATGGATATTTACTTTATGTTGAACCAGTATGTTTAGGATGTGTAGGTAGTATTGATAGCATATAGTACTAATATCTATGGCATATGCTTTTTCTTGCTTTTTTATGAAAATATACCCACCAAATTTTTGATTAGTTAGTCTAGAGAGCAACCATGCATGTTTAATTGTGTCGATAGTGCTTTTTTATAAGGATAAAATTGAGATAAAAAGCATGATCTGAGAATGTGTTGATAGTGTAATCAATGTCATGTTAGTGCGAGCGTAATTTGCTTAATTCATGTATAGTGTTTCAATTCAGAACTTTCCCTATTACTCTGATTTAGACTTAAGGTTAGTTGATTAGGATAGGATCTTAGGCTGTTTTTCATAGTAGTCCACTTAGCCTAAATAACAAACTAAATGTGAGAAAAATCCCTTGATCCTAATGTGTGAGCCTGACATGTACCTTTTCTTTGGAAAAACCTAAGTGACCTTGCCTTATTAGATGTAAAATCCTAAAATTGGCCCTAGTCCTTCCCTGAACATTATTTACCTTGACTTAGGAAAACAGCCTAAGTTGAAGGTGGCTACAAAAAGTGGCCCTGGTTCTTAGGTTGGATATTGTGCACCTCAACTCAGGCCAAAAGCCTAAGTTGAGAGTGGTTGGTGTAAGGGTAAAACACAAAATGAAGGGGGAAGTTAGTGATACATGGAAAAGGAAAAATGATGTGTATTTGGTGCAATAAAAAGGAGTGATTCCTTAGCTATGAATTAAAAAGAAAAATAAAGTATAAATACAAGGAAAAGAGTTGAAAAAAGAAACGGAAACACCCATAAAAGCTTGAAATAGGAGAAAGGGAGAATGGAATGAAAAGTAACAGTTTTGATAGGGCAAAAGTGGAGAAAAATGTAGTGTCAAGGAGGGTCTTTATTCACTATGTTCCCAAAACATCATATAAAAGTTCCCTGGAGGGTCTTTATTCACTATGTTCCCAAAACATCATATAAAAGTTCCCTGAGCCTACGTTACAAGCCTGTGAAGTCCTAAAGTGATCCTAGTCCAAGTAGTCAAAGGTCATAGTCATGAGCATAGGGGAAAGCACATGGTATTGAGCATGATATATGAATGTCTTTTGTGAGAGTAAGTGATTTTGCATAGCCCCAAGGTTATACATGAACACATCATTGTTAGTGAGATATTTGACTTCTTTTTGTGAGGGAACTTAAATTACATTGTTAACGTTACACTCATTCAGTGATTGTGGCTTGTTGATGGTTACCTCGCTTGTCAAGGTTGCATTGCCCATGCATTGATCAGTGTTGGTTTACTAGATAGTGATCTAATAGCGTTTTGTAAGTGGTGTGGGTATCTATGCTGAAGTTTGATATGATGTATACCATTAGATTGAGATATGTGTGTTACTGTGCTGCTTATGTAGATTGACTCTGTCGCTTGAGAAAAAACAACAATTTTAAGATAAGAGTGTTGATGTGCTGTCAAAATAAAAACCTTTTGTTGCTTAAAACTTAGAATTTTATGTGTTCTCAAAGCGATGTTAGTAGGTTTGATATGTTTTTATGTTTTTTTTGCAAGAGTTTAGGGTTGGCACTATTTTTAGGCCAAGTGTGCAGAAGTTCCTGAAAATGATGATCCACGAGACTCTTTACAGGCCGTAGAGTATTCTCTGTGCCGTAAAAGGGATTTCGTGTGCAAATCTATTGAAGGGTCTGTTTTTAAAAGTTGAGTCTATAAACATGCAGGTGAGTCGTAGAAGACTTTACGAGCTATAAACTTGGTACCGTACCCGGAGGATCAAATGATAGGGAATTGTTGAAATTCCATCAGGAAAAACCCCCTACGGGCCATAGAATGTGATATAAGCCATAGAGTAGTGCTATAGAAGAAAATTCCTGAATTAAAGCAACAGTTCACAAAAGCCCGACCACAAGTCGTAAACTGCTATAGGGCCCGCAGAGTACCTCATAGAGCTTGCCGATCCAGTTATTCTAATTCATTTTGGTTCTGTGTTTTAAACACTATATATATGTTTAGTTTGTTCTTCATATAGATTGAAGAGGTAACAATAGAGAAACACTAAAATGTTTGAAAAACACTTGTAAAAACATTATTTCATCTTCTAATTTCAATCTTGTGATTCTCATTGAAGAGTTAGATTTCTTGTGCTTAATTCCCTCGTGTAAGTGCTCAATTATATTATTAAAATTCATAAGTATTGAATTTACCCTAATCATGAGTAGCTAAATTCATAACTAGGGTTTTAGGAACCTTGAGGAACTAACAAGGTAGAACTAGATAATTCATAATTCTAAAAAAGTATGCACGTATGTATTAATTAATTCTCTTCATATAGAACGCTTTCTAATAATGGCCAACATTAGAATCCACCTAGTGTTACTAACTGGATCAAGTTAGTAATGAATAGGAAAAGAGGTTAATTAATAGGATTGGATAAATGTTTCTTGTCTAATCAACCGACCTGGGCCAAGGGGAGGTTGTACTGGGACAATAGGTAAGGATTAGTACTGTCACACCATGGGGATGGACCAAATCACGTAGTGAAATTTACCTCTCTCTTAGGCCAAATTGTTTTGTGAACTTAACTTACCATTCTGCATGCTATATGCTAGAAAAAAATTAAATTATCTGGTAATGCTAAACACAGTACCCTGGTTTATTTCATATTGGTTTAAATCTTTTCTTAGTTAAGAATTACTTTTACTAGTTATTATAAACCCCCCCCCCTAGTTATTATAAAACCCCCCTCCTTTGGGAGATAAGTTTGTTAATCACTCCAAATTGCAATAGAATTCTTCTAAGTCTACCATGTTCCCTGTGGGATTCGACCCTATCCTTGTTTAGGTTATATAGCTTTGACAGCGAGTTCTTTAGCCTCAAAATAGAGATGTAGCTTGGCCGACATCAACGTGTCGACCTCAACTCCTCATCATGCCTCAAGCGTATCCTGGCAAGCTCTTGTCTCTGCTCCTCTATCATCCCTACATACAGTCTCATTAAGGTCTGGATCATCAATGTGGGGCTGAGGGAAGTCTATGATGGGTCCTCTGGAGCAACTAGATCAACCACTGGCACCGCAGGCTCAGTTAGTGAGAACACTACCGATACCGCCAAAGCTACTGTTATGTCAACCCAAAGCTGATGGTTCTTCTTCTGAAGGGCCGTCATATCTATTAGTCATGCTATGCTAAGGCTCTGCTAAACCCACCTTTCAAAATCATCTATGTGGGCATCCATGGGTGTGAGTCTATGACACCCCATAACTTTATGCTCTTGTGTATCCATGTTTTAAGCCTCATTTGCTTAGGTCGGGGGTGTACTAGATTCATGGGAGACTCCTAGTACCTAAACGAGTTCAAGACTTACCTCCAAGTTGAGTTCAACACTCAAATCCATCGGAGTTAGCTTTGTAGTGCACTTTGTTTCACCTCATTCTAACATCGAATGAAGGGGTTATGACCGTTTTCGTGAGACCCTCCAGTGCAGTGAAGCCCCACGGGCAGCGATACGGGCAATGTGGTCTTGTACCACTCGTGTGAAGGGGTACAGGCCCTGTCACCTGGGCGTGTGGTGTCAAAGATCATTTTCTTGCCTAAGTAAGGTGGGATAGACCAGTACACGGTCTGTGTAACACTACAGGGTCCGTGAAATTGGCCGTCAAAGTGACGAGACGTCAATTTTTCCATGTTTCCGAACTTCCATTTTTTCACTAAGGAACTTCACAAGGGCACTCCACATGGCCTGTGGAGTACCACACGGCCAGTGAAGTCTCCAGTTAGATGACACTTTGCCATTTTTACCATCCATTCACTAATGATATTTTTGTAAATACTAATTATCCTAATGACCTTTTTTGACTTTTTAGGCTATTTTAGCCTTCCTAGAAGACGTAAAATCTAATCTTAAGGACCCAATTTCATTACTCTCATCTCAATCACACTCTCAAATCCTCTCAAGAGTCTCCATCAAGCTCCAATTCAATTTCAAGGAAACCTAAGAACAAGATTGGATTCCAAGATCATTTCCAACCCTCCATTCTTCCCAATCTCAATTCCAAGCAACTCTGGACCTAAGGAATGTGGTGTTTTATCATTGGTTCCTTCCACCCATGGTGGCTAAATCCTCTTTTGATTAATATTTCATGATTTAAAGTTGATGTTACATATGGCTCTTGTATATTGAAAAATTTACAACACAATGGCTTTAGTTCATGAAATTATCGTTGTTTTAGCATGTTTTGAGCTTCAAATCTTGGATCTAATGTTAGAATTGGTGAGGGGTTTTTATATGAAAGTCTTGGGGGTGTTACAAGGTATTAATTAAAGGATTTACCTGTAACACCCCACACCTTACAATATTGGCACAAGTAAAATGAAACATGACATGGTTTGGTCAAGTTAGCGCCAATTTTTAAAAGTTTTTGAATCTCGCGTTAATGGGCTATATGTGTGTGTAACGCTTAAGAGGGTCGAGTGTATACCTGTTTTGTGTCGAATTGAGGATAGTACGGTCTTAAAATGAAGTGAGAGAATTGAGGTGCTTGTAGGACTTAGGAAGCAAGTAGGTGAGTCACTTACCTGCTTAGCTTAAATTTGTTAGTTAAACGGAGGCGAGGCTCGACGTCGAATTTGTCCAAGTTTGATTATGAATAAAGTCCGTGTTAACGGTGTAACTTTGGCCCATGTTTTAGCATCATAAATGGACTATATGATCAGCCCAAGGAGGATATTAAAAGGACCCAAAGACATCACAAGTTCTTGGATACTTTAGGTCCAACCCAAGTGAAGAAGGAAGTTGAAAATAAGCAACCCAAGTCCAACTAATTTGGAGCCCCAAAAGGCCCAAATGAATGGAGAAAGGAGCTGCATCACCTACTTGGTGAAATAAGGTTGTACCTCATTAGTTTGACCAAAATCACACATTAAAAAGTGTCAAAGCAGCTCCCACAAAGTCATTGTTCACTTGAACTCAAAAAAAAAACAAATTTGTCTTCAAAGTTCTCTCAAATTTTCTTCACCTTATAAAGCAGCTAAACAACTCTCCTATGGTTCTTGGAGAAGCCCTACACCTTGAAGTAAGTGGTAAGTAAGTTTACACATGTATTTAGTATGGTTTCGTATGAAAAACAAGAAGTATATGCTAGTATATTGGTGCTGGAAAATCTGGATAGATTCTGTTTTGAAAGTTGCTGCACATTTTCCTTTTGTTTTAGTGACTTCTCTATGGTTCGCGGGTTGTATGATGAACAGAATTTGTTGTTATTTACATGGTTTGAGTTAGAAACAACACCCTAAGGTTGCTTCCCTGATTTTGGTTTCATTTAACAAGAGCTTTTTATTGGATTATCTTAAGCGTTATGTTGATTGGAACTTGAGTGCTGTTGTATATAAGGCTATTAGCCCACGTCCTTAATGAATGATTTTCTAATGTTTTGGGACTAGTTCAAGTCTGTTTATATTTGTAAATATTTCTAGAATAGTTTGGTTAAAGTTGAAATAGGTTTGGGATTGTCGACGTTGAAATGTAGCGAAGGAAGGTAACGTTATGCTATCCATTTTTAGGCTGTATCAAATTGTCATTTGTTGTGCTTTGTGGACTATTGTAAGACTATCAAGGGTCTAAAACAAGATGTATATGACATATACATGAGAATAGTTGTTCAAAAATATGATTATAGGTGAAAAGGGTTGAAGAAACGCCTTGACGTCGCTAATTAAATGCTTGCTGGTCGTGTGTTGTTTCGTTATGTAATTGGGATGCCAAGGTGTATCTATTGGCTATTAATGCTAGTTTTATCACCTACTATGTTGTAGATAAGTATTTGGAGGAAGGGAAGGTTATCTCGAGGTAGTACCAAGGTCATATAACGAGGTATGTAAGGTTAGTTGATTTCGTATCACTTGGCATAAAACATAGATCTCTCCTTGGTACATAAAGGCACTTGGCCAACTCCCACACAACTATTAACCATGTCTCCATTCTTTGACATGTTCACATGCTTCTATACATAGTCACTTTCCAATCTACATACATGTTTGTATACCAAGTCACATGAGTTCTTGTTACTAGATAAAGTTCACGAGTTGTTTCATTTCATACGCATTTCATTATTTATGTAACGTACTCTTTTTCATTGTCATATTATTTTACATGATTATCCATATGTCATATGATACATATATAGTCCTACAGTTCCAATATTATGACCACCAAAAGAATCATCTCAAAGGTAATTGAAGGATACAGTATACAGTTTTCGATAGGTGGTAGCCCGAGGGGTGGAGATAGCACCTAGCCAGGGACGATCCTATCACGGGGGGTAGCCCGAGGGGTTA
>JAOTQR010145944.1:0-19884 GCA_025774065.1 Solanum ossicruentum
GTTGTTACTTTCTTTTCATTCTTTAGATCGTGCCATAAAGTCAAGTGTAATAGGTGCATTATGTCTAATTCTAAATTGTTGTGTACAGTAAGTATGCCTAAAACAAGGAGAAACAAAGGTAAAGGGAAGGCAGTAGCACCAATCGGCACTAATCATAGTCCCTGGGTTGGGTCGTGACAAACACCATCTCTAAGAATCCATGGTCAAATCAAGAGGGAAAAGCTTCTTCTAAACCTCAAGAAGATAGAGGTAAAGGTAAAGTTGAGGAGGGAGGTAAAATCTTCAATCCCATATCTTTTAAACCTTCTAGTTCTACTATTCAATGTCACAAATGTCAGGGAAGGGGTCATATGATGCATGAATGCCCAAGTAGAAGAAACATCATACATAAAGAGAATGGAGAATACGAGAGTGAAAAAAGTAAGGGGGAAGAAGAAGAGGGAGGAGGTGTAAGTGAGGAAAATGATTTAGAACTGCCTAATAATGGTATAATTTGGGTAGTTAGGAGAATTATGACTATCAATTTGGGTAGTAGTGACGAAGGATAGAGGGAGAATTTGTTCCATACAAGGTGTGGGATAAAGGGGAAGACTTATTCTGTGATTATTGATGGGGGAAGTTATGCAAATGTGGTGAGTTCATACTTGGTAGATAAGCTAGGAATAACATGCATGAAACACTCTACCCTAATATAAGCTCCAATGGTTGAATGATAGTAAAGAGGTAAAAATAAACAAACAATGCATGATTTCATTCAATTTTGGTAGGTATGAAGATGAAATTCTTTATGATGTAGTTCCAATGCAAGCATGTCATATCATAAGTAAGTCAAAGCTCAAGCATAATACATAACTTGCCCAACAACACTTCTAACATAGGACTTAACGGGGGCCAAGACAAGTAACTAGGCTCACCCTCATAGTAAAAGTATACGAAAAAGAAGGATAGTCTTTAATACATAGCTTAAGAACTTAGATATTGCCCTCGCACATGAAGACTCACCAACTAGCGTGAATGGATACCACTAGCCACGTGGAGGAGGATGGTGACCAAATGGAGCTCCGATTCCTACATGGTAACATCATGTAGGCATAGAGTATGTGTTAGTACATTTGAATGTACTAAGTATGTGGGATACAATGCAACAAGAGATATGCATTATAATCAAAATGCATAATAATGTTCAATAGATAGTATAACAACAATATGGCATGAATAACCAACTTTTAAGTAAGTCATGCTTTGCAAATCATTCATTTTACATAGATCATAATATAAATATGTAAAGAAGCCTCAACCGACATAACATAAGACTTTTTGGAGCCATCTTCCTTACGGAGCCCGTCCCCTTTCGGACTAGTGACCTTCTTTGTGGGAGCCCATCCCTTTTTGGATTAAGTGGCCCTCCTTACGGGAGACTGTCCCTTTTTGTATTGAGTGGCATTCTTTATGGAAGACCGACCCTTTTCGGATTAAGTGACCTTCCTTAGAGGAGCCCGACCCTTTTCGGATTAAGTGACCTTCCTTATGGGAGCCCGTCACTTTTTAGATTAAGTGGCCTTCATTATGGGAGCCCATCCCTCTTCGGATTAAATGGCCTTCCTTACGAGATCCCGTCCCTCTTCGGATTAAGTGGCCTTCCTTACGGGAGCCCATCCCTCTTCAGATTAAGTGGCCTTCCTTACGGGAGCCCATCCCTCTTCTGATTAAGCATTTCATAGAACTATCTCATCAAAACATTACATTTAAATCATCATTTCATCATTATATAATCATCATAACATCATTCAGCTCATAAGACATGCATTGGACCTTCAATTTCTCAAGAAACCATAACCGAACATTTTATCAAATACTTGATGGGTGTGAACTGGTGGTGTAAGACCATGCAATTTAAAGATAAAATCAAGCAATTAAACTATTGTAAAACTATCAATTAGTACCTTACAACACCCTCAAGCAATATATATCAAAACTCCTCATCAATCTTGCAATAGATCCAAGATGTATAGCTCAAAACATGGCAAAACAGTCACAACTTTACATAGCTTTAACATAGTTCATACTAATAAACCCATTTGTTAAATTAACTTTAAATCATGCAATATTAATAAAAAAAAGAGGGTTTAAACACCATGGGTGGAAGGACCCAATGGTTCAACACCACATACCTTAGGTCTAGAATTGCTTGGAATTGAGATTGTGAAGAATGGAGGCTTGGAAATGATCTTTAAATCCAATCTTGTTCTTGGATTTCCTTGAAATTGAATTGGGGCTTGATGGAGGCTTTTGAGAGAGTTGAGAGTGTATTTGAGATGATGGTAATGAGTTTTATCCTTTGGAACCCTGTTAAGGTCTTTTAGGAAGGTTAAGATAGCATTGGAAGTCTAAAAAGGGCATTAGAGCAATTAGCATTTATGAAAATTCCATTAGTGAATGGATGGAAAAATTGGCAAAGCATCATCTCACTGGAGACTTCACTGGCTGTGTGGCAATCCACGGGTCATGTGGAGTGCCCATGAGACAAGACTTAGATAGAAAAATGGAATTGGAACACTTGAGAAAAAGTTAGCGTCGACGTCACTTTGACGGCCACTTTCACGGACCGTGTAGTGTTACACGGACCGTGTAGTGTTACACGGATCGTTTACTAGTCCATCCCACATTACTTAAACAAGAAAAAGTTGCAGGCTAGCACACTCCTAGGTGCCACAGCCCGTACCCTTTCACACGAGCCATACAAAGCAGTCATGGCCCATGCCTTAGCTTCCAATTCCACCCACGCTAGCCAACCTTCCTAAAACACCTCCACGCCCCTCCTCACGACCAGTGGTGAGTCACAAGACCCATGCCACTAGTCGTTGACCAAGAATTAGCCTCACCATGCCATTTTCCTTCTTCCTCTTTGAAGCGGCATGATCAACTAAAAGAGCAAAGAACGTTCGTTAGAGGGGAAAAACCTATCTCATTTCTAAAGCATGACATTGACTATGAAGAAGGAAAATATTTCTTAAAACGTCTCATAGACTTCTACTTATAGTTGTGGTGCACAACACAACCATGAATGAGACTCTAATCGACGTGGTGTATTGGAATCTGAGGATCAAACAACCTAGTGCTCTGATACCATCTTTGTCACAACACAATCCTAAGGCCTAGATGTGACTGGTGAATGGGGAACCCGAAGGAACCCCAAACAAGCCTCATAGCATTTCATTATCATAACATTATTTATATCATATCTCTATGATAGAGGATGTCTAATGATATGCTACGAGGCTTGTTTGAGGTTTTTTGGGTTCCCCATTCGCTGGTTACGTCTAGGCCCTAGGCTTGGGTCGCGACAAAGATGTTATCAGAGCACTAGGTTGATATATCCTCGGAGTCCAACACACTGCGTCAATTAGAGTCCTATTCATGGTTGTGAAGCGCACCACGACTATGAATAAGAGGCTATGAGGCATTTTAGGAAATGTTTCTCTTCTTCATGTTCTAAGTCGTGCTATAGAGTTAACTTTTCCCCCTAACAATTATTCTTTGCTCTTCTAGTTGATCATGCTGCTTCAAAGAGAAAGGCGAACGAAGGTAAGTTGAAGGTTTTGATTTTGATAGATCCGAGTTATTATTTATTTCATTATTCTTTTGGTTGCTAGTGGGTTTCTTGTGTGTCCCGAGTTGTGATTTAAACCTTTGGTGTCTATCTCTTGGTTGAGTATATGGTTGTTAGAAAGTCCATAAGTGTTGATCTATATTCATCTTGTATAGGTTTTGCCTTGTGACTTGTTGGTGTGGTGGCTTGTGGTGTTATACTTGGGATAGAATAGTTACATGCAGGTTGTGTCTTCACGGAAATTGGTTAATTTATGCATTGGCTATATTTATGGGTTTCATGAATAGGGTCTTAAAACCCTACCTTGTAATGTTTGTGATGGTTTCTAGTGATGAGGTATTGATTTATTTAGAGCTTATGGATCATTTGGTTGGGGATTGGTTGCTAAATATGATAAGTGTGCTTTGTGGATAATAAGAAGGTAGTTAAAATTCTTTAAGGATTATGATATGAGTGTGCTTTAGTTCTTTTTTTCGGTAAGGCTAGCATTGTGGTTGGTGCTCTAAGTAGGGTGCCTATAGGTAGCTTAACATATGTGGATAATAGTGGCAAATAGGAGACTAGTGGGTCCATCGGTTGGCTAGGTTGGAAGTAGGTTGAGGGAAGTTGGGAATGGTAGTATAGTGTCCTTGGTGATTCTGGGTCTTCTTGGGTTAAGAAGTCTAGTTTAAGCAAGGCCTTGATTCCGTCTTATTAGAGTTGACGTTTTGGGTAAGAAGATGATAGAGTGGAGGTTGTCTCCCAAAGGGGAGATGGTGGCTATGGTACCAAGTGGGTTAGGTGAATTTAAGGTTGACACTTGAGTTGAGGATTATGATTCCTTATAGAGTGTAGAGGAAGGTTGGTAAGGTTGCATAAGTTTTGGGATTTGCCAATGGATGTAGATATGGTTCGCCCGATTCTTCATGCTTCTAGGTGGATGGGATTTGTTAGTGACTCTAGTGTTATAAAACTCTTTGAAGTTATGGGGGAGAGGGAGGATAAGTTGGCTTGGAAGGAGGTCCCAGTAGAGGTGTTGGAGGGATGAGTGGAGAGGTTGATTAATGGGGATGTGGTGTCATTAACGCCCTTTGGAAGGGTCATTTATTCGTGTGTGTTTCTCGAGGAGCTCGTGCGGGCAAGCAAAAGCAATACCCGTATGTCTTTCATTCTATTCAAGCTTATGATGACATGTCAAGTCCTTTTTATAATTCCAAGTCTCAAATATTGGCCCTTATGTCATTGCATGCATTCATGTTCATGTTAATAAGATTATGAGAATTTTCAATGTACATGTTGAACTTTCCTTGGAAATCATGTTTATGTGCATTGTTGCATTCATGTTTGGGCTAAAGTCTTCATGACTACTTTCCTTGTGTATGATTCTTTGACATTCAGGGACGAATGTTCCCAAGGGGGAGATATTGTGACACCTCGCAACTCTAGCTCTTATGTATCCATGTTTCAAGTCTGGTTTTGTCAGGTTTGGGGTGCATTAGGTTCATGGGATACTCCTAGTACCTAATGAGTCCAAGACTTCTCTAAGAGTTGAATTTTGGGTGATGGTTCATGTAAGGGTCAATGTTAAACAAGCATAACTCTTAAAACATTTCGAACTGGGTGGTCCATGATATGTCAAATGAAATCCCTTTGAGTTAGCTTCGCAATGCACTTGGTTTCACCTCATTCTGATGTCAGATGAAGGAGTTATGACCGTCTTCGTGAGACCCTCCCGTGTAGTGAAGCTCCACGGGCACCCATACGGGTAGTATGGCCTTTTACGGGTTGTGGAAAATGTTTAGGGCTAGAAAATGGCATGGTGAGGCTAAGTATTGGTCCACAACCAGTGGCATGGTTGGTGTGACTCACCACTAGTCGTGAGGAGAGGCGTGGAGGTGTTTTAGGAGGCTTCGCTAGGAGTGGGTGGCATTGGAAGCTAAGGCATAGGCCACGACTGCCTTGTACAGCTAGGAGTGTTCTGACCTGCAACGTTTTCTTGTCTAAGTAAGGTGGGATGGACCAGCAAACGGTCTGTGTACCACTACATGGTCCGTGAAAGTGGCCGTCAAAGTGACGTCGATGCTAACTTTTTTTCAATTGTTCCAATTCCATTTTTCTTTCTAAGTCTTGTCTCACGGGCACTCCACACGACCCATGGAGCGCCACACAACCAGTGAAGTCTCTAGTGAGATGATAGTTTGCCAATTTTTCCATTCGTTCACTAATGGCATTTTCGTAAAAGCAAATTACTCTAATGCCCTTTTTAGACTTCCAATGCTATCTTAACCTTCCTAAAAGACCTTAACAAGGTTCCAAAGGATAAAACTCATTACTCTCATCTCAAATACACTCTCAACTCTCTCAAAAGCCTCCATCAAGCCCCAATTCAATATCAAGGAAACCCAAGATCAAGATTGGATTCAAAATCATTTCTCAGCCTCCATTCTTCACAATCTCAATTCCAAGCAACTCTAGACCTAAGGCATGTGGTGTTGGACAATTGGGTCCTTCCACCCATATTGCCTAAACCCTCTTTTAATTAATATTGCATGATTTAAAGTTAATTTAACAAATGGGTTTGCTAGTATAAACATGTCTATGAATTATGTTAAAGCTATGTAAAGTTGTGACTGTTTTGCCATGTTTTGAGCTATACATCTTGGATCTATTGTAAGATTGATGAGGAGTTTTGATGTATATTGCTTGAGGGTGTTGCAAGGTACTGATTGATAGTTTTACAATTGATTTAATTACTTGATTTTATCTGTAAATTGCATGGTCTTATACCACCAGTTCACACCCTCCAAATTTTTGATAAACTGTCTGATAATGGTTTCTTGAGGAATTGAAGGTCCAATGTATGTCTTATGAGCTAAATAATCTTATGATGATTATATGATGATGAAATATGAATGAAATGTAATGGTTTGATGTGCTAGTTCTACGAAATGCTTAATCCGAAGAGGGACGGGCTCCCATAAGGAAGGCCATTTAATCCTAAGAGGGATGGGCTCCCGTAAGGAAGACCACTTTATCCGAAAAGGGATGGGCTCCCGTAAGGAAGACCACTTTATCCGAAAAGGGATGGGCTCCCATAAGGAAGGTCACTTAATCTGAAAAGGGAAGGCCTCCCATAAGGAAGGCCACTTAATTTGAAAAGGGATGGGCTCCCATAAGGAAGGTCACTTAATCTGAAAAGGAAAGGCCTCCCGTAAGGAAGGCCACTTAATCCGAAAAGGGACGGGCTCCCATAAGGAATGTCACTTAATTCGAAAAGGGATGAGCTCCCATATGGAGGCCACTTAATCTGGAAAAGAACGGGCTCCCATAAAGAAGGTCACTTAGTCCGAAAGGGGACGGGCTCCCATAACGAAGGTGGCTCCAATAGGTCTTATGTTATGTCAGTTGAGGCTTCTTTACACATTTATACTATGATCTATGTAAGATGAACGATTTGCAAAGCCTGACTTACTTAAGAGTTGGTTATACATGTCCTATTATTATGCTATTTGTTGGTTATTATTATGCATTTTGATTATGATGCCTATATCTTGTTGCATTTTATCCCATATACTTAGTATATTCAAATGTACTAATGCATACTCTATGCCTACATGATGTTACCATGTAGGAATCGGAGCTCCATTTGGTCACCATCCTCATCCACGTGGTTAGTGGTATCCATTCACACTAGTTGGTGAGTCCTTACGTGCGAGGGAAATATCTATGTTCTTAAGCTATGTATTTAAGACTATCCTTCTTTTTGGTATACTTTTACTATGAGGGTGAGCCTAGTTGCTTATCTTGGCCCCCGTTAAGTCCTATGTTAGAGGTATTGTTGGGTAAGTTTCTTGAATTGCATGATTTGGAACTAACATCATGAACCCACCATACGTTTGATAAAATCCTTTTCAAAGATTCTTAAAGTTATTGATGATCTACTGCATGATTTATAATAAAAGTGACTTCATGATGATTTTGGGCTTTCAAACTATATTGAATTCATGAACATGTCTATGATGTTGTAAATTTCAAATTAAGCCTTTTTTCAAAGATTTTACCTCTTGTGGGCCTTTGATGTTAATGCAAGGGTAATGTTTTATGATGATCTATTCTTATGTTTTAAAGTTAGGCTCACCATTAGAGGTCAAAAATATTTTAGAGCTATTCATGTCATGTTTTCATGTTTCTTACAAATTATTAAAGTATGATTTCAATTATTCCATGGGAATAAGCTTATCATCGATGGATTGGATTTGGCATGGACCATCTTCATGGGTTCATATTCCTTTCCTCAAACTATGTGCCAACATAGGATTATGTTTTATCCTTGCTTTACTAGAGGATCCATTTAGTGCACTTCTTAATGAAATCCACCTCGAAATGGGACGGGTTCCTGTAAGGAAGATTACTTCTCCGAAATAGGATAGGCTCCCATAAGGTCAAGTATGATTTACCTTGGCAAGTAGACCACCTCTTTACCTATGAGAGATAATCATCGGGGTAATAAAAATTTCTCTGATTTTACATCATGAAGATTCATGAGAAATCATTCTGAAGGTCCACCATAATTCCATTCCCCTGCTTGATTCATCGACTATGTAGAGACATAGAGGTTTCTATTATTCTAGGGGTTGATATATTGAGGGATATCAAGAGGACTCAAGATGTCGGCCTGATAAAGGTCGATGAGAATCCTATCGTGCCCCATTGAGCGTCGGAGACCACCATTCAATTACCAGTGATGTTTGTCAGGCCTATAGTGCTTAAGGTGTCATTCCCAAGCCTAGGTCCTAGACATGACACAGCACATGGGGAACCCAAAGGGACCCCAAGCAAGCCTCTAACACATCATTACACATCCTTGGTCGCAGAAGCAATAAAATGACATCAAGAGATAGTAAATGAGGATAAACGGGGCTAAGGGACGTCTTTCATATCATAAACATCAAGAGTCAAGAGAGAGTTAAACTCATAGAGTTATACATAACATGAGAGCATAAACATTGTCCCCAGAATAGAGGACTCACCAACTAGCTTGAGAGAGAGATCGTATTAGCCACATGGAAGAGGATGATCAAGTGGGGCTCTGGTTCCTACATGGTAATAACATGTACGAATAGAGTATGTGTTAGTACATTAGAATATACTAAGTATGTAGGATGCAATGGTAGCAAGGGATAGGCAACATAATCAAAATATATAATTATAAGCAAAAGAGAGGTATAATATCAATATGACATGCATGATCAATGCTTAAGGTAAAACATACTAATGGGCCAAATGGTCCCCAATCGCCTTACGGTACGACATAGTCTTTCTGATAGATATAAGACATCCTCTACTTTATGATATAATCTTTTGGGTAGGAGCCATGATTCATTCTACCTTATGGCATCGCCGTTTTGATAGAATGTCCATACCTTAAAATATGATCTTTTTGGTGGAAACCATTAGTCTTTCTACCTTACGGCATGATCTTTTTGGTAGGGTGTCCATACCTTACGATATAATCTTTTCGGTAGGGACCATTGGTCATTCTAACTTATGGTATGGTCTTTTTGGAAGGATGTCCATACCTTACGATATAATCTTTTCAGTAGAAACTATTAGTCTTTCTACCTTATGGCATGGCCTTTTCAGTAGGAATCATAGAACTAGCTCATCAAACTATTACATTTCAAGCATCAAGGGAGGACCTTCTCCATTTTCTCAAGAGCATAACAGACATAGGAACCAAATTATCTATTTGGAACATCATAGGTTCTTCTTCATGAAACAACTCATATAAACATTTCTATCATCATCATAAAGTCATTTAACTCATATGTCATGCTTTATACCTTCAACAACTCGTTAATCCATAACCGGACATTTTATCAAACACTTGGCAGGTGTATAGTGCTAGTGTAGACCATGCAATTCAAGAGTGTTATCATGCTAGGAAGTTCAATATAAAACCACCAATAGATACTTGGTAACAACCTCAAGCAATATACATCAAAGCCCTTCAACAAATCTCACTATAGATCTTAGATTCATAGCTCAAAACATGTTTAAACAAATATAATTTGATGAAATCCCAACATAGTGTGCAGTGAATTTCATAAATAAGTAATACCCATGAGTAAATCAACTTTAAATCATAAAATTTTAGGTAAAAGAAAGCTTGGGCATCTTGGATTAAAGGAACCCATGAAAGAAACTCACATACCTTGACTTTTGAGAATCCTTGAAGAAGATTGGAGATGGAGACTTGAAGCTTAAATGAGAAGCTTAAGATCCGGATGAGTTTTGGGACTTGAAATTTGGAGATGAAATATTATCGAAGTGTTAGAGAGTATTTGAGAATGTCTTGAATGATATGAGGGTGAAATAAGGCTAAGTATAGGTATTTTTACGCATGGGAACACTTAGGCCCAAGACCCAAAATTCTTGGACCGAGATTAAAAAAACCTGGACAAAAAATACACAGTGGCATGTCGTGCCAGCATCTTGGACTACTCATTGGAAATTGACACTTTAAAAATTGAAATTGTGACTCGTTCGCTCTAAAATCAGGGTTAGACCCATATCCTACTCAATTTTCCCCCCTGAACAAGATTATGAAGTCGGATTTTCGAAATAACGCATGGATTTTGAGATATATGGAAATTATGATTTCGGACACTTCCATGATACATTTTTGGGCACTTTATGGGGTCATTTCAATATCTCCCCCTTGGGAACATTCGTCCCCGAATGTTAAAGAAATGTACATGAGAAGGGTAATCATGAAGAAATCAGTCCCAACAAGAATTCAAGAAGACATTTAAAACACAATTTTTAAAATCTCAACATAAGTGTCAAAATCATCATGAACTTGTTAACATAAAAATGAATGCACACAAATGACATAAGGCTGAAACATAAGATTTGAGATCATAAAAAGAACTTGATTTGTTATTATAGGTTGAATAGAATGAAGGAGGTATGGATATTGTTTCTCCATGCCTGCTGTAGCTCCCCAAGAGACACTTTCGACTTGACAATTCTTCTAAAGGGCTTTGATGAACACCACATCCTTACTAACCAACTCCTCCACGCTTCCATCCAGTACCTCCACTGGGACCTTCTCCTAGGTCAACTTATCCTCCACAACACCCACAAATTCAAATAGTTCTACAACACTAGAGTCACCAACACATCCCCTCAACCTAGAAGCATGAAGAACCAGACGAACCATATCCTTATTCAAGGCAATTTCCATTCACATGCAACCTTACCCATCTTCCTCAACACTCTATAAGTGTTCACAACCCATGAACTCAGTTGCCAACCTTAAACTCACATAGTCCACTTAGCACCATAAACCATCATCTCCCTCTTGGGAGACAACCTTCACTCTACCCTCTTTCACTTAAAACCCCCAACTCGATTAAGGCGGGATCGAGGCCTTACTCAAACGAGACCCCCTCCAATCAATGAAAGTTGAAGCCATCAAGACCACTACACATCCATTCTCAACTTCACACAATCTCATTACTAACCTAATCAACCAGTGAACTTCTCCAACCTCCCTCTTGTTACTCCAAAGATTCCCACTTCCTATGATTCACAAGCAACCTCACATACATTAAAATTCACAACATCACCCTCAAACGATTCACAAGCTCTTCCTTACTTCCGGACACAAACCAACATATCAACAAAGAAGGACCACCACAAACATAACAAGGTAGGAATTAAAGACCCTATTTGTGAGACCTATAGACATAGTCGGTGCACTAGCAAAATAAAAGAAACTACCGCAAATTCAACATATCGGAAAGGATATTAATGCCTCATCTACCACCACCAACAACTCAATAAACAAGATAACTTAGGTTCAACACCCCTAATTTTTACAAGACGATACATGCAACCGTTAGAGATCAATTGTACCTTAAGATAAGAATTGGGCCTACCTCTTTTGCTACCTCTTGATCACCTCCCACTCAAGGACGGGGCAACTAAGGAGTTGGAATCTAACTGTATGGGCACTACAATCAAAAGAGACATAATATGCATGCAACTAATCCACTCCAAGTATGATCACAAAACTCACCATATCTAATCCAACAAAATCACAAGGCAATACCTAGATGCAACATGACCACGGAGCAATACTTATGAACCTTCTAGAAACAATAGACTCAACAAAGGGGGTAAACACCAAAAGATTCACATAACAACTCTGGACACACACAAGAAGGCCATAAGCAACAAAAGAATAATGAAAGGAATAGTGGCACCAGGACCCACCAATGCACACATATCTAAGTCAAAGAAACTTCAACATATCGGTAGCAACATTGGGTGCCTCATCTACCTCTTGCCTCCTTTGAAGAGCATAGAACTTATTACGTCTTGGAGCATCCCCTTTATCAACATCACCATCTTTACCCTTGTTTTGAGCATATGGGTAATCCAAAATTTTGTGGCCCATTTCAACCACACCCGAAGCATGCACCCGTGTTCCTCCAACATGTACCGCCATGTGTCCTCCCACATTTGGGCATCTAGGACGAGTCACCCCATTATCTCCTTAGGGCCTTGGGTTTGACAACCCATTCTTAGCAAAGTTATTGCTTGGAGCATCGTCGGACTCTAGAACTTGGGAGCCACCATCATGTCGAGCCCTCTTGGCCTCATTACCCCTTCTTTTCCTCTACTTCTCCTCCTCCATTTATTTGGCATAAGTCATCAAACGGGACAAATCCATGTCACTAATCAACATAGCAGACTGGCATTCGTCACTTACTAAATTGGAAACACCCATCACAAATTTATTCATCCTAGCCCTTGGGTCGGCAACCAAGTGAGGAGCTTATTTAGAGAGTTGGTTGAACTTGAGGGCATACTCCCTCACACTCATTGACCCTTGTTTCAAATTCATGAACTCCACCATCTTGGCCTCCCTAAGCTCAAGAGGGAAGAACTAATTAAGAAAAGTCACTTTAAATTCCTCCCATAGAACCACATTATTGTTTTCCTTCCCCTTCTTCCATTGAGTAAACAATATTTGTGCTACCCCCTTGAGTTGGTGCCGCCAACTCTGCCTTATCTTTTGATCTAACACTCATGATTGCCAATACCTTATAAATCTCATCAATAAACTCTTGTGGGTCCTCATCTACCTTTGACCCACAGAACTTCGGTGGGTTCATCCTCATGAAGTCTCTCGCCCTACATCCCTGGATAGGAGCATGAAGGGCTTGGGCCCCTTAATTAATTTGATGGGACATTGCTTGAGCTAGTAAGGAGAAAGCATAGCGGGTTGTTCCTTGGGAGTGCGGGCTCTTCTTCCTCTTGTGTTGAGCATGGTCAATCATAGCAAAGAACAATCATTAGGGGAAAAAACTTACTTCAACTCCATAGCATGACTTAGAACATGAAGAAGGAAAACATTTCCTAAAATATCTCATAGCCTCCTACTCATAGTCGTGGTGCACAATACAACCATGAATAAGACTCTCATTGATACGGTATGTTGGACTCCGAGGATCTAACAACCTAGTGCTCTGATACCAAGTTTTTCACGACCCAAGGTTAGGTCCTAGACATGACATGGCGCATGGGGAACCCGAAGGGATCCCAAGCAAGCCTCTTAGCATATCATTACACATCCTTGGTTGCAAAAGCAACAAAATGACATCAAGATATAGTAAATGGGTATAAACAGAGGTAAAAGATGTCTTTCATATCATAAGTATCAAGAGTTGAGAGATAGTTAAACTTATAGCATTATATATAACATGAGAGCATAAACATTGTCCCTAGAATGGAGGACTCACCAACCAGCTTGAGAGAAAGATCGTAATAGCCACGTGGAGAAGGAGGATCAAGTTGGGCTCCAGTTCTTACATGGTAACAACATGTAGGCATGGAGTATGAATTAGTATATTTGAATATACTAAGTATGTAGGATGCAATGCTAGCAAGGGATAGGCAACATAATCAAAATATATAATTATAAGCAAAAGAGAGGTGTAATATCAATATGACATGCATGATCAATGCTTAAGGTAAAACATACTTGTAAATCATGATCAAGCAATGTAAACTCAATATGGAATACATTCTCAACCCTTTTTACCAACTTTCAAGAAATGGGCTAAATGGCGCCTACTCGCCTTATAGTATAACCTTTTGGAGAGTGTTACCAATACCCCTACCATATGACATAGTCTTTTTAATAAGTAGTATAAGACTGAAATAACCCACATTTGCCTAGGAATCCCCATAATCATAATTCCCTATTATCTCAAATCGGGGATATTTAAACACCCCTCCACATAGCTTGGAAACACCCTATGTTGTATTTTTTTAATATCTCAAAATTCGTGTAGAATTTCACAAATTCAACCTTATATTAATGTTCAGAGGGAAAAATTGAGTGGAAAAATGAGTACCTACAAGGTATACTTTGTTCGTACCAAGAAAAATAATTTTTGGTGAAATATCGCAAAAATAGTAAATGCTTGCGATGGGTCCGCGATGCGGACCTGACGCAGACTAGTTCAATTTTTTGTTTAAAATTGCTCTTTTAAATCCAGCGTAACTGTGTAATAACCCTATACCTATATACACAAAAATCCCTCATTGTCTAGCTGTTTTGAGCCCTAAAAACCAATCAAAAACCTCTCTAATCTTCATCAATTTCTCCATTCATTCTCAAGGTTTTCAAGAAGTCTTATTGGAATTCAAGGAAACCAAGTCAAGCCCCAAGTCCTCCTCAAGATTCAAGTATCCCAATCTCTTTCGGGATCTAAGGATTTCATTAAGCTTAAAGTTTCCATTTCAAATCTTCTTCAAGAAGCTCTCCAAAGTCAAGGTATGTGGGTTTCTTTCATGGGTTACTTTCACCCATGATGCCTAAGCCTCCTTTTACTTAAAATTATGTGATTTAAAGTTGATTTACTCATGGCTCTTACTTATTATGAAATTCACTGCACACTATGTTAGGGTTTATGAAATTGTGGTTGTTTTAGCATGTTTTGAGCTATAAATCCAAGATCTATTATAAGATTTGATGAAGGATTTTGATGTATATTGCTTGAGAGTGTTACCACGTATCTATTCAAGGTTTCACATTGAATTTTCTAGCATGATTTCACTTTTGAATTGCATGTTTTTACACTAGCATTACACACTCGCCAAGTGTTTGATAAAATGCCATTTTAAGAATTCTTTAAGTTTTGATGATCTATTGGTTGAGTTATGATTCAAGTGACTCTATGATGATTACAAGCTTTCTAAAGATGTGTTTAAATCATGAAAATATTGATGATGTTATAAGGCCGGATGAAGCCCCTTTCTTAAGATTATACCTCTTATGAGCCTTTGATGTTGGTGTTAATGAAAGGGTAATATTGGTGGTGACCCATTCTTATTATTGAACTTAGGCTCACCATTTGACGTCAATGATGTTGAGAGCCACTCATGTCATGGCTCTATGTTTATTGCAAGTTATTAAGATATGATTATCTTTTATATCTGTAGGATTAGACTTAGCACCGAGTGGACTAGAGGCGAGTCCCCAAGTCCTAGAATTACTTGCCACCGTAGGTGAAGGGAATAGAGGTGAGTCCCCAAATCTCTAAGAGGTGAGTACCCTAAATATAAATGATTGAGGCGAGTACCTGAGTCCTAGCTTGAGGCGAGTGCCCGAGTCCAAGAACTACAGGCGAGTACCCGATTCACATAAGGCTTAGTAGATCCACTTAGTCATTAGGAGGTTCACCTTCACAAGTAACTTCCCCCTTTCTTCCGGTGTAGGATTGACATCGGGATTCCAAGTTGTAGCTCACTTGGTCTTATATTTTATCAGTTGAGGTTTTCTCCTACACTTATATATTAAGTTCAATGTAAGATTAATGATTTCTTAAGCATGACTTACTTAAGCATTGGTCATACATGTCATATTGTTATTGTGCTATCTATTGCTTATAATTATGCATTTGATTATGATGTCTATCTCTTGTTGCATTGCATCTCATGTACTTAGTACATTTGAACGTACTACTGCACACTCTATGCCTATATGATTTACTATGTAGGGACCGGAGCTCCATTTGATCATCTTCCTCCCCCATGTGGCTATACGAGTTGTTCAAGTTAGCTTTTGGTGAGTTCTCATGTACAGGGAAAATATCTATCTTCTATCATGCTTATGCTTAAATTACATCTTATATATTTTAGAGTACTTATTGTCATTATTATGAGGGTAAGTGTGGTTGCTTCTCTTGGCCCCTGCTCTTATCTATATAGTAGAGGTGTTGTTGGACATGTTTTGTATCTATGTTATAAGCCTTGATTCTATTGTTTCTTGATGCTTATGATATGGAAGTTTACCCTTAGTCCCAATTCCTTTTGTTTATGTTTATTTCTTATTGTCATTCTAATTACTTCCACAATCAAGGATGTGTAATGATATACTATGAGGCTTGTTTGGGGTTCCTTCGGGTTCCCCATTCACTAGTCGTGTCTAGGCCCTAGGCTTGGGTCATGAAAAAGATGGTATCAAAGCACTAGGTTGTTAGATCCTTGGAGTCTAACACACTATGTTGATTAGAGTTTGCTCATGGTTGTGTTGTGCACCACAACTATGAGCTAGAGGCTATGAGGATTCTAGGAAATGTTTCACTTCTTCATGATCTATGTCGTGCGATAGAGTTAGGTCCCCGGCTTATTGCTAATCCCTAACTGATATATTTTAAGATATGCCTCAAGCTACTCAGGATAGCAATATATTGAATGCGAAGGTTCGTAATGCCCTATGGATAATAGCCGAAGCAGTGACAAAGTTGAAAACTCAACTCAATCAACAGGTAGGTGCCCCCAAGACTTTGAGTGGTAAGAGGGAGGAGCGAGGGGCCCTGGTGAAGGAAAGTTCCAACGTCTCAAAGATAGAGGTGGTGTGGTGCCTTATGCTAGGTGCCCAAAATATGGTAGGTTCCATGATGGCCCATGCTTGAGAGGTACCATTATGGTTGTGGAGAGTTTGGTCATAAGGTAATGGATGGCCCTCGTAAGCGCAATAAGAGTAAAGAAGGCGCTGATGGGGTGACTCATCCTAGATGCCTGAAATGTGGGAGGAAACATGGTGGTACATGTCGGAGGAACATGGGTACATGCCTTGGGCGTGGTGAGATGGGCCACAAAACCCCGTATTGCCCTTATTCTCAAGACAAGGGTAGAGGTGGCCATGTTGACCAAGGGGCTCAAGGATTGGATATTGCTACCAGTATATTAAAGGTTTTTCTTGATGTTGTTGTGCATGCTTTGATAGTTCCGGGGGTTGCTTTTCCTTTCATTGTTTCATTTGTTGCTAGTAGGGTATGATATGTGAGTTTATTATTGCTAAGAATGTTCATAGGTATTGTTCCATATTCATCTTGCCTAAGGTCTTACCTTGTGACTTGTTGGGGTTGATGTGGTAGAAATGATGTCATGCTTGGGGTGGATTAGTTGCATGCATATTATGTTCCTAGAACCCGTAAAGTTAGAATCTGACTCCCTATTAACCCATCCTTAAGTGGGAGGTTGTCAAGTGGTAGCAAAATAGGTAGGTCCATTCTTGTCTCAAAGTACAATTGATCTCGAAGGGTAGCCCCATGTTCCTATTGCATAGATTCTTGTCTTGTGATTTGGGTTGAACTTAGTTTGTGGATTAGAGGTCTTGAGGTGGTTTGGCAACTTGCATATTGTATTTCCAATGAGGATAGAACCCGTAAGGTTGTAATATGATAGTTAAGGATGGTCGATTTATTTCGTCAACTACAATGGGTTAGTCATTTCTCTAAGCTCTATCTTTGGTTCGAATTTTGTCTCTGATGTGATGGTCACGCTCCGTTAAGAAAGTGTTCGCTATCAGTAATTAACCTAACCGAGGTTAAGGTCAAATCTGCAGGGAATACAAGGCTTTGACTACAAGACTTCACTGATAATCATTTCTAGTATCTATGACTACAATCTCTAAATGGGGTGGGGAATTTGTGATTCAAAAATAAAATAAAATAAACAATAATTAAAATGCAAGAAAACACTCAATTTTAGGGACAACTTGAGAATTGTGTTCCCCATGGTTCATCGACTTGATTACCCTAGATACATAACTATAATTGGTGAGTCGCATGCAGGATGGTAACTAAGTTTCTTCCAGCCCTCTTGTGAAGGTGAAGGTCAAATTTCACCATGGCGTTGGGTTGGCCACCATGGCGTGCCAACTAACCGTTACAAATAATCCCAGTCAACCTCCTCTTGGTCAGGTTTGGTCGATTAGACAGGAACATATCAACCGAATTCTGTCATCTACTTCCTTTTTCTATTCTTCACTACCTTTGTCGGGATCGTCATAGTAGGCGGGGTTTGGTGTTGGCCACCACCAAACAACAATAAAAATGAAGGGAAATAGATAATACATGCAAAACCCCAATCATACAAATGCAAACAACCTAGGTCATCTCAAGCAACTACCCATGATTCCCACAACCCCAAGTTATGGTGCTTAGCTACTCTTGGCTAAAGCAAAACACACAAGAATGCATATAATAGACATAGTTGAGAGTTTTACCAATAACAATGAAAGAGATAGACACCACAAGTTGTAAACCCACAAGCTTAATTGATCAATAATGAGTACAAGGCATGATTTGCAATCCCCAAAATGGACTTTCCAAGAGAGAACAATAATCTATCCTAAAAACCTAAGAAAACCTTCAAAATGTAATTGTGTAATGTCTACTGGTCAAACTCCCTTTTCAAAAACCTAACATAAGCTATATATAGTGTTTAAAAAATAACTCGTAGGATGACCTATGAGTCATAGTCGGGGTCTCGAATCAGGTTCTTGGCATCTTAGACTGAGTTGGTATGACCCATAGGTATGAGTCATTGCTTGTGCTAAGACTCGTAAGTTTGTCTCGTAGTCTTGATCTGCAGTTCTTGGTACAACATTTTGGCTCTCGAACTCTTGCTACGAGTCCATCTATATGAGTCATAGTGTGTATTATGACTCGTAGGTTGGGCTCGTAGGGGTGACCTTCACTTGGAAGATTTCTGAGTTTTGGTCTTTGATTCTTGCTACGACACAACCTATGACTTATAGTATGAGCTACGACTTGTAGGTAGGATCATATGGCCTATGCTTCAGCAAAATCTTCAACTTTTCTTCAAAATCATGCCAACCTAACTTTTCTATAGGATTAACATAAAAACACATAAAAACACTAAAAGTCGCTTCAAGAACTCACAAAATCCCTTGTTTCAGGCACCAAATGTGTTGTATTTTGACAGCACATCAACATCCTCAACTTAGAATTGTTTCTTGTCCTCAAGCGAAAACTCAACCTACGCAAACAAAGAGAAATACATAGTAACAATGCTAATGGCATATATATCAACTCCTTTGATTCAGGTACCCAACTACCATTTTCAAAACAGGATTGTGAACTTATTTAGCAAACAGGAACATAATGAGATACCTGGCAATCCAACTATGACAAGCTAAGAAGCATCAACCATCCACAATCGTTGGCATAGTCATATGCTACTCATGTAGTGCAAATGCCCTCACCGAAAAGAAGTCCCTCATACTCACTCAAAAGCATTTAGAATTCAGGGACCGAGGAAGCATTCTCACTCTCACAATTGAAACTCAATGCATACTGACTAACACCATTCTATACTCATATTCTAGCTTGGTGATAAAGCCGAGTCGAATCACTTTAGGACTTATAGGCTTGTAACATAGGTTCAGGAGTGCTTTGGTATGGTACTTTGGGAAAGTAGTGACTAAAAGCTATCCTTGAACTATGTTTACCAACACTATTTGCTTTCATAATACCACCCTTTTAAATCTATCCACCCTTGTTCTCCTGTTTTGAACTTTTCTCGAGTCTTTCTTTCTCTTTTTCAACTGTACCTCAATCTCAAGCTCATTTTTGCTATTTTTCCTCAACTCAAGGCACTTTTCTTTTCTTTTTCTTCACTCGATTTATTTTAATTTCTTTCTTGATTTCCCAACTAACCACCTTATTCTTATTACTTTGCCACAATAAGGGTCACCCTCACTTAGGCTTTTAGACTTGGGTGAAGTACACAATATCGATGCCTCAAATTAAGGCCACTAACTGCAGCCACCCTCAACTTAGGCCTTTCGCCTTAATCAAGGTTCACATGTTCGAGGATAGACCAAGGCCAATATCAAGGCATTTCATCAAACAAGGTTAAGCTAGCAAGGTATCAAGAAAGAATGAGTACATGATAAGCTC
>JAOTQR010145954.1:0-57246 GCA_025774065.1 Solanum ossicruentum
ATCAAGTCCGGTACCAAACTTGAAATATTAAAAATAAATGTTGATTTGGAAAACTCCTTATTCTTCAAAAATTGATTACAAAAATAATTTCTCTACTAAAAATGTTATTGGGCTAGCAAAGGTCTTTGAGTACACTTTTGAGAGCTAATTATTTTCAAGAATAAGATTTATGAATATTTGAGAACTTTTCAAGATAAATTTCTTGAATATGTTTCTGACGACTCTACTCGTGCTGTACATAATAGTAATATCCTTCACCGGTTACCAGGCCGATTACTATCGTGCTACTATATATATATATATGTATATTTTCCAAAGTTGGTTGGCTACGGCAGACTCGGTTTTGCCCAGTGGTCGAGTTTCGCTTAGACGGTGTTATGATGTGACTGGCGCACCATGTTATATATGATATGTGGGTGCAGTGGTGTTCCCTGGCCCATGTGAGTGCAGTGGTCTTCCCTGGCTCACCCGACCATGTTCATGATGTTTGATGGAGATTTCGAGTATTTAAACTTCTGGTATTATGCTGTGATATGGCGCGAGTTTGGAGGTCGCCATCATTCCCATCCGACATGCATGACTTTCATGTGTTTTAAAAAAGAATTTTATTCGATACTTGCTACAGGTTTGATTTATGCATGTTTATCCATTTCCTTTGGCTTATGAGTTCTATTTGTATTGTGTACTTCCTGTTTTACATATTCGGTACGTCTTTCGTACTGACCCCTTCCTTTAGGGGGGCTGCGTTCATGCCCACAGGTACCGACGAGCAGGTGCGAGACCCCTTAATGTTGATGTTAATGCAAGGGTAAGGTTGGTGATGATGTATTCTTATGTTTGAAGTTGGGCTCACCATTTGAGGTCAATGATATTATGTGCTACTTGTTCCATGTCTTCTATGTTGTTGCAAGTTATTAAAGCTATGATTATCTTATATATTCTGTGAAATTAGATTTAGAACCGACTAGACCTGAGGTGAGTCCCCAAGTCCCAAAACTATGTAAGATGATGTTATGCCCTTGCTATACTAGTGGATCCATCCAGTGAACTATCTCTTAAAATCCTTTCCGAATTTGGGTCATGTTCCCTTAAGGAAGGTCCCTTCACAAAAAATTAGGTCATGTTCCCGTAAGTTGATCTGGGGTCTTAAATCCTTTCAAAAATTGGGTCTGGTTCCCATAAGGGAGGTTACTTCATATGAAATGGGTCATGTTTCCATAATTTTGAAGTATGGTTTACCTTGGCAAGTAGACCACTTGTTTACCAATGAGGGGTAATTATCAGGATTCCAAGTCGTAGCTCTCTTGGACTTACTCTATGTCAGTTGAGGTCTCTTCCCGCACCTATGTATTATGATTTATATGAGTTTAATGAAATGTAAGCATGTCTTACTTATGCATTTATTATACATGCCATGTTGTTATATTATGCCTATTGCCTGTTATTATACATTTTGACTGTGATGTCTATCTCTTGTTGAGTTTCATCCTACATACTTAGTATATTCAAATATACTAACGCATATATTATGCCGATACGATGTTACCATGTAAGAGTTAGAGCTCCATTTGGTCATTATCCTCCTCCACGTGACTAGCGGTATCCATTCAAGCTAGTTGGTGAGTCCTCCATTCTGGGGAGATTGGTTTCATTCCTATGCTATGTATTAAAGACTATCTTTCCTTCTTGGTATGCTTTGACTTTGAGGGTGAGCCCAGTTGCTTGTCCTAGCACCGGCTAAGTTCTATTTTAGAGGTGTTGATGGATAAGATGTGTATTATACTTGAGCTTTGACTCACTTATAATATTCAAGCTATTTAAATATAAGCATCTATCCCTTAGTCACAATTTTCCTTTTTCATGTTTCTTATATTAATTTATCTTACCTCTGTGGCCAAGGATGTGCGATGATATGCTACGAGACTTGATTGGGGTTCCTTCGAGTTCCCTATTCATCGGTCACATCTAGGCCCTACGCTTGCATCGTTAGAAAGATGGTATCAGAGCACTAGGTTGACAGATCCTCGGAGTTCAACCCACATCGACTAGAGTCTTATTCATGGTTGTGTTGTACATCACAACTATAAGTAGGATGCTATGAGACTCCTTAGGAAATGTTTCACATCTTTATGGTCTATGTCGTGCTTTAGAAGTGAGATAGGGCTTTCCCCTCTAATGAATGTTCTTTCTCTTCTATTTGATCATGCTGCTTCGAAGAGGAAGGCTAATGAAGGTAAGTTGAAGGATTTGACATTGATGGATCCAAGTTTCACTATTTCTCTTGTTATTTCTTTTTGCTGCTAGTGGGCTTCTTGTGTGTCCTGAGTTGTTATGTGAACCTTTTTTATTTACCTCTTGGTTGGGTATATTGTTGCTAGAAACTCCATAAGTATTGTTCCTTGCCATATTGCATTTGGTCTTGCCTTATGTCTTATTGGATTTGATGTGGTACTTGGAATGGGATAGTTGCATGCATGTTGTGTCTCCTTTGGTGGTAGGACCCATAGAGTTAGAGTCTGATTCCCTAATGAACCTACCCTTGAGAAGAAAGTCTTGATGTGGTGGTCAAGTGATAGCAAAAAGGGTAGGTCCATTTTATTTCATAAGGTACAATTGATCTCTAAGGGGTTGCATTTATCATCTTATTAGAAGTGGAGGTATTGAACCTAAGTTGTCTTGTTTACAGAATTGATGGGGGTGGTAGATAAGGCCTTGAATGTCCCTTTCCAATATTTTGAAATATGGGTTGTGTCTTTTGGTTTGACTAGTACACCGGTTATGCTGTAAATCTCATGATTAAGATCTTTAGTCCCTACTCTAGTAGGCTTATGGTGGTTTTGGTGATGATATAATGGTTTGTTTCCCTAATAAGGTAGTGCATGTGAGTCATTTGAGGGTAGTGCTACAAATGTTTAAGGAAGAAAGTTTGATGCTAAATAGGAGAAGTGGGAGTTTCATTGTAAGAAGTTGCCTTCCTAGGTCGTGTGGTGTCAGGTGATGGTATTAAGTGGATCCTTTTAAGATGAAAGTGATTAGAGATTGGCTTAGACCTTTATACCCATGGGATATTAGAAGCTTCTTGGGCTTAGCAGGCTAACACTAGAGGTTGTGAATATGTTATCTTCTATTACTTCTCCGATTACTTAGTTGATCCTAAATAAGGCAAATGTTGTGACCAACATTTTGAGTAGGGTGATTTGTTAGGTTCGGGAGTTGCTATATTTTTTGTGATTTTTTTTGTGCTAATATGATTCATATGTGTGTCCCGGACTATTGCGTGAGTCTATAGTGGCTAGAAGAGATCTATAAGATTTGCTCTATGTTATCATTGCGTACAGTCTTGTCTTGTGATCTCGATTGGACTTAGTTTGAGGTGTTGGAGTATTTTGGGATACTTGCATGGCATGCTTCCAATGAGTGTAGAACCCGTAATGTTTTAATATGATGGTTGAGGAGTGTCAATCTATTCGATCAAGTGCAATGGGTTAGTCACTTCTCTACAATTGATCTTTTGTACGGGTTTTGTCCCCAAGTGAGGATAAGGGTAGATGATATCCCTATGTGTCTTTTCATTCTAGGAGTGAGCATTATTAGTATTGATGTAGTTGTTTGATTTACTTATGCACCGGTCGTGTTTGTGGGTTCTTGAATAGGTTCTTAAAACCTTACCTTGATATGTTTACGGTGGTCCCTAATAATGAAGTATTAATTTATTTAGATCTTATGAATTATTTGGGGGTAGTATTGCAAGTCTTGGAGGATGAGAGGTTGTTTTCTAGATATGATAGGTGTATATTGTGGATTGCAAGAAGGTGGTTAGAATTCTTTAAGGATTATGGGATGAGTGTGCAATAGTTTCTCCAGTAGTGCTAGTGTTGTGATTGGTGCTCTAAGTAGTCTAGTATGTATGGATAATGGTGGTAAGGAGGAGACTAGTGGGGTCCATAATTTGGCTAGATTGAGGAATTAGGTTGAAGGATGTTGAGCATGGTGGTGTAGTTTTTTTGATGGTTTCATATCGTCTTTGGTAGGAGAGATCTAGATTAAGCAAGGCCTTGATTTTATCTTATTAGGGCTGGAAGTTTTAGGTGAAGAGATGGTACAGTGGAGCTTGTCTCCCAAAGGGGTTATGATTGCTCATGGCAACAAGTAGAATAGGTGTGGTTAAAGTTGACAAATGAGTTTTGGTTGTGATTTCCTTTTAGAGTGTAGAAGAAGTTGGTAAGGTTGTATATGGATGGGATTTGCCTAGGGATATGATTATGGTTTGCTCGATTCTTCATGTTTCTAGGTTGAGGAGATATGTTGGTAGCTCTACTGCTATAGAACTCTTTGAGATTATGGGTGATGTGATGGATAAGTTGGCTTAGAAGGAGGTCCTGGTGGAGGTGTCAGATGGATGAGTGGAGAAGTTGACTGATGAGGATGTAGTGTTCGTCAAGACCCTTTGGAAGAGACATCTATTTGTATTTGTTTCTCAGGGAGATGGTCTGGGCATGCAGAAGCAATATCTATATTTCTTTCATTCTATTCAATCTTATTATGACATGTCAAGTCCTTTATGTGATTCCAAGTCTTATGTTGAAATTTTGAAAATAATATTTTAAACGTAATGTTGCATTCTTGTTGGGACTGATTTGTTCATGATCATACTTCTCATGTACATTTCTTTGATATTCGGGGCTGAATGTTCCCAAGGGGGAGATATTGAAACGACCCCAAACAGTGCCCGAAAATGCGCCTCGAAAGTACCCGAAATCATAATTTCCATATATCTAAAAATCCGTTCATTATTTTGAAATACAGATATCATATTATTATTCAAGGGGTCAAATTGAGTTGGGAATGGCTCTAACCCTAATTTTAGAGTAACCGTATCAAAATTTGAAATCAGAAAAACACGATTTAGGAGGGTCAATTTTAAAGGGGCATATCTTTTAGCACACAAAGAACTGGGTAGACCACAACCTACCAAATTAAAGATCTTTTAGTTAAGCAAGACACTTGGTTTTACCTTATTTCGAGTTCGGATAAAGAATTGATGCCCGTTTTCATAGAACTCAGTTGTACAGAAATGCAAATTCCATTGAGTAATCCGTGTGGCTTCCGCGATGCAGAGCAGTGTTATTTTGGTCCTTCTTTTATTTATTTAAGTCCAAGACTTTCAAATCTTGGGCCTAAGGGTTCCCATACTTTAAAACTCCTATAATTAACCTTATTTCACCCACATATCATCCTAAATATTCCCCAATACTCATCAAAACACTTAGCCAACTATTTACTCCCAAATTCAAATCCCAAAACCCTCATCTGGGACTAAGGATTTCCACTAAAGCTTTAAGTCTCCATCTCCAAGCTTCACCAAGTTCATCCCAAAAGCTAAGGTATGTGGGTTTCAACCATTGGGTCCTTTCACCTATAGTGCCCAAACATCTTTTCTACTTAAATTGCATGATTTAAAGTTGATTTTACATTTGAGTTTTATATATTAAAAAATTTACTTCACAATGATTTGAGTTCATGAAAATATTGTTGTTTAGCATGTTTTGATCTCTCAATCTTGGATCTAATGTTGGATTTGATAAAGGGTCTTGATGTATGTTGCTTGAGGGTGTTACAAAGTGTTGATTAATTGTTTTACATGGGATTTACTTGCAAGCGTTCACTCTTGAATTGCATGGTTTTGCACTAGCACTACACACCCGCCAAGTATTAGATAAAATGTTTGGTTATGATTTCTTGAGGTATTGGAGGTCCAATGCATGTCTTATAAGTTGAAAGACTACATAATGATATTAAGATGTGTCTCATTCATGGAAATGTTCATGACATTGTAAAGATGGGTTTGAGCCCTTTCTTAAAGATTTCACCTCTTGTGAGCCCCTTAATGTTAGTTTTAATGCAAGGGTAAGGTTGATTATGATCTATTCTTATGATTGAAGTTGGACTCATCATTTGAGGTCAATGATGTTATGAGCTACTCGTGTCATGTCCACTATGTTGTTGCAAGTTATTAAAGTTATGATTATCTTATATATTTCGTGGAATTAGATTTAGCACCGAGTGGACTAGAGGCGAGTCCCCAAGTCCCAAAACTATGCGCCACCATAAGATGATGTTATGCCCTTGCTATACTAGTGGATCAATCTAATGAACTATCTCTTAGAATCCTTTTCAATATTGGGTCAAGTTCCCCTAAGGAGGGTCACTTCACAAGAAATTGCGTCATGTTCCCGTAAGTTGAAGTGGGGCCTTATATCCTTTCTGGAATTGGGTCTGGTTCTCATAAGAGAGGTTACTTCATACAAAATGGGTCATCTTGGCAAGTAGACCAATTCTTTACTGGTGAGGGGTAATCTTCGGGATTACAAGTTGTAGCTCGCTTGGGCTTAATCTATATCGGTTGAGGTCTCTTCCCACACCAGCATTATGATCTATATGAGTTGAAGAAATGTAAGCACATTTTACTTATGCATTGATCATACATTCAATGTTGTTATATTATGCCTATTTCCTATTATAATACATTTTGACTATGATGCCTATCTATTGTTGCATTGTATTCTACATACTTAATACATTTAAATGGATTAACACATACTCTACAGCTACATGATGTTACCATGTAGGAATCGGAGCTCTATTTGGCCATTATCCTCCTCCACGTGGCTAGTGGTATCCATTTAAGCTAGTTGGTGAGTCATCTATTCTAGGGCCATTGTTTTCATTCCTATGCTATGTATTAAAGACCATCTTTTCTTTTTGGTAAGCTTTGACTATGAGGGTGAGCTTGGTTGCTTGTCTTGGTCCCCGCTAAGTTCTATATAGAGGTGTTGTTTGACAAGATATGTATTATACTTGAGCTTTGACTCACTTATGATATTCAAAGCTATTTAAATAAAAGTCTCTCTCCCTTGGTCACAATTTCCCTTTTTAATGTTTCTTATGTTGATTTATCCTACTTCCGTGACCAAGGATGTGTGATGATATACTACAAGGCTGGTTTGGGGTTCCTTCGGATTCCCTATTCATCGGTCACGTCTAGGCCCTAGGCTTGGGTCGTGACACCTAACTACTATAGTAGGCTATTTAATTTAACATATAACTATTTGTTACCATATAGATATATTTAATTTTGAGATGTCTTTGGTAATTAAGGACAGGATTCCAGCTGAGCAAAGCAAAGGTAGAGTGGTTGTTATTGAGGTAGGTCTTGCTGGGTTGGCAATTGCGATACAACTAATGTTATTTGGCTTTGAGCTTGCTGTTTCTGACGAAGTAAAGCGTGCAACTGGAAGGGTGTCTACAAAAAAGATGGAAGAAGGAAATAAGGTGGTCGCTTCCTCTTTAGGAGGGAGTGTTTGACATGTACACTAGGGAATCCGCTAGTTTTGTTGACAAGGCAATTATTATATACACTATATAAGGTAAGAGACCAATGTCCATTCTATCGTGTTAATGGATAGCTTTAGATAACCATTTGGATTAAAAAGGTAGGGTTTGCTGATAATGGGCTTTTCGATAGAGCAAATAAGCTTAGGTTGGAATTATTTAGGATAATTCCCTTGGAGTAGTATTGGAGACGTTGTGAGAATATTTTTGTGTCTTGATGAATGATGAGGGGATGAGATTGTTTAATTGGCATTTGGCATATCTAGAATATGCAAATGTAGATTCGCTTTCAATGATTTCCTTAGCATTTTATGACCAAGATGACCCCTATTATATGGGACGGGATCACTACTTCTTGCCAAGTGAAATTGGAAGATTCATTCATGCCTTGGTTAAAAATGTCTTGATTATTTTTGAAAGAACTGTACATGCTATTCGTTGTGATACTGATAGTGTAAAGGTTGCTAATAGGGACCAAGTATTCAATGGAGACATGGCATATGCATAGTTCTTCTTGGAGTTTTGAAGGATGGTTCCATTAAGTTCATTCCAGAGTTGCCCCAATAGATGCTGGATATGTTTGAAAGATTTGGATTTAGATTGTTGAAAAAGGTAGCATTGTGATTCCCTCATGAGTTCCAAGACTCTATGCCATGACCAAGCCTAGGGCCTAGACATGAAACAACGAATGGGGAACCCGAACGAGACCCTAAACAAGCCTCTTAACATATCATTACACATCATTGGTCGCAGAAGCAATTAAAAAACATAATTAAGTTAGAAATAGGGGCAAGGGAATAAACGAAAGCTTTCATAACATAAACATCAAAACAAGGGAGTCAAGGCTCAATACATAACATATCGAACAACCCCTCCACTACATAGATAATTGTGGGGGCCAAAAAAAACAATAGGGCTCACCCTCATAGTCAATACATACATAAAAGAAAGATAGTATTAGAACATAGTATGAGATATAAACATCGTCTTTAGAATGGAGGACTCACCAACTAGCTTGAGAGAAATTTTACTAGCCACGTGGAGGAAGATGCTCAAGCGGGGCTCCGGTTTCTACATGGTGATATCATGTAGGCATAGAGTATGCATTAGTAAATTTGAATGTATTAAGTATGTAGATGCAATGAAAAAAGAGATAAGCAACACAATCAAAATGTATAAGCATAGGAAATCTGAAACGACTACAAAAAGTGCCCGTAAGTATGCCTCGGAAGTGCCCAAAATCATAATTTCCATCTATGTCAAACTCCGTCTACGATATCAAAACTCCAACTTCATATTCTTGTTTAGGGGGTCAAATTGAGTGGTAAATGTGTCTAAACCCAATTTCAGAGAAAATGAATCGAATTTTAATTTCCAAAAAATCGATTTCTAGAAAGCTTTTAGTGCCATTGGCGCTACGTGCCAATGGTGCGCCACAGTGTAAATTTTGCCTTGTTTTTCTATCTTTGTCCAAGGATTTTGGTCTTGGGCCTAAGTGTTCCCATGTATGAAAGTGCCTAAGAATTATTTCACCCTCATATTATTCAAAACATTCCCTAATACATATTCAAGCACTTACCAAATATTTCATCTACTATATTCAAGTCTTAAAACACATTATTTCATCTACTAAATTCAAGTCTTAAAACACATCCGGATCTTATGGTTCTCAATCAATCTTCAAATCTCCATCTCCAAACTTCATCAAGCTATTCTCCAAAGCCAAGATATGTGGATTACTTTCATAGGTTCCTTTCACCCATGATACCCAAGCTTCCTTTTACTTAAAATTACATGATTTTAAGTTGATTTACTCATGGATCTTAATTATTATGAATTTCACTGCATACTATATTGAGGTTTCATGAAATTATGATTGTTTTAGAATGTTTTGAGCTATCAATCTAAGATCTAATATGAGATTTGATGAAGGTTTTGATGTATATTGCTTAAGGGTGTTATCAGGTATCTATTAATGGTTTTACATTGGATTATCTAGCATGATTACACTCTTAAATTGCATGGTTTCACACAAGAACTACACACTCGCTAAGTGTTTGATAAAATGTCTGGTTATGGTTTCTTGAGGAATTGAAGGTCAAATATATATCTTATGAGTTGAATGACTTTATGATGATCAAAGGAATGTATGCAGGTATTTTTGCTAGAAAGGTCTATAAAAATTATTCTATTTGCATTTTGCATAAAATATTGCCTTGTGATCTTGTTGAATTAGACATGGTAGATTTTGATGTCATTCTTGGGATAGATTGGTTGCACAGATACTATGCCTCTATTGATTGTAGAATTCATAGGGTCAACTTCCAATTCCCAAATGAAGTCGTCTTCATGATCTTGTGAGGGTTAAGGATGTTGAGTCCGAGGTCCTCCCTATAGAGTCAGTTCCGGTTGTAAATAAGTTACCTGATATTTTTCCAAATGACCTTCCCAGTGTTTCTCCCGAAAGGAAAATAGATTTTGGTAAAGACCTCCTGCAAAACACTAAACCCATTTCAGTTCGTCCTTACTGTGTGGCCCAACTAAAGTTAAAGGAGTTGAAGGAACAATTAGGGAACTTGTTGGAGAAGGGTTTCATTAGGACTAGCCTATCAGCTTGGTGTGCACCGGTGTTGTTTTTGAAGAAGAAGGATGGGTCTCTTAGAATGTGCATTGACTACTGAAGACTTAAAAGGGTCACCGTCAAGAATAGATATCCTCATCCAAGGATTGATAATTTGTTTGACCAATTGCAAGGGGCTTGCCACTTCTATAATATTGATCTTCGGTTGGGGTATCATCAAGTGAAGGTAAGGGATTGTGATATTCTAAGACGCCCTTCCGGACTAGGTATGGGCATTATGAGTTTCTTGTGATATCATTTGTGTTGACCAATGTACCGAACATCTTCAAACACCTAATGAATAGGGTCTTTACACCCTACCTTGATTCATTTGTTATGGTATTCACTGATGATATTTTGATCTATTCTCATGGTGTAGAGGAGCATATGGCTCATTTGAAGCTTTGTTGCAAAGATTGAGGGAAGAGAAATTGTATGCTAAATATGAAAAGTGTGAATTTTTGTTGAAAGAAGTTGACTTCTAGGTCATGTGGTGTCGGGGGATGATATTAAGTTGAATCCTAAAAATATGGATGTGATTAGAAATTGGCGTAGACCATTGACCCCATCAGATATTAGGAGATTCTTGGGCCTAGCGGGTAACTACCAGAGATTTGTGAATGGGTTCTCTTCTATTACTTCTCCCATGACAAAATTGACCCAAAAGAAAGCTAAGTTTGTGTAGATCGATGAATGTGAAAATAGCTTCCAAACCTTGAAAGATAACCTTATGTCCGCTCCTATATTGTCACTACCTCAAGGGCTAGAGTGGTTTGTTGTGTATTGTAATGCTTCTAGAGTTTGTTTGGGTTGTTCTCAAACGTAAAATGGTAAGGTCATAGTCAATACTTCAAGGCAACTCAATGTGCATGAAAAGAACTATCCTACCCATGATCTTGAGCTAGCTATCATGGTCTTTGATTTTAAAATTTGGTGCCACTATTATGGGGTGGTGCATATTGATATGTTCAACCGATTATAACAGCCTCCAGTACTTCACCCATAAAGATCTCAACTTGAGGCAAAGAAGGTTGCTAGAACTTCTTAAGGACTATGACATGATTGTGTATTATTATCCCGGTAAGGCTAAAGTGGTGGCAAATGTTTTGAGTAGTGTGTCTATGGGTAGCCTAGTTCTTGTTGATGGTGGCGATAAAGGGATGGCCAAGGAGGTGCATCAGTTGGCTAGGTTGGGGTTAGGTTGGAAGAGGTGGATAATGGTGGTGTTGTTTCTATTGATAGTTCTAATTCTTCATTGATTAAGGAGGTGAAAGCTAAACAAGATCTTGATCTCGCATTGATAGAATTGAAGGCACTGGTAAAAGATGGAAAGGTGGAGGTTTTCTTCCAAGGGAGAGATGGTTCCCTTAGGTATCAAGGTAGGTTGCATTTACTTTGTGTCAATGGATTAAAGGAAAATATTCTTGATGAGGCTCATGGTTCTTCCTATTCTATACATCCCATTTCAACCAAAATGTATAGAGATTTGAGGGATGTGTATTGGTGGGGAGGCATGATGAGGGACATTGCCAAATTTGTTTCGGGTTATCATAGTTTTCAACAAGTTAAAGCCGAACATCAAAGGCCAGGTATCCTAACCCTAGACATAGACATTCCTACTTGGAAATTGGAGGTGATTAATATGGACTTTGTGGTTGGGTTTCATAAGACTAGAAAGGGCTTTGATTCCATTTGGGTTGTGGTTGATAGACTACATATGGGGCTAAAGATTATACTAGGTTGTAATTTCATAATTTGGTGAGGTTGCATGGGGTTCTTTCATCATATCAAATCGTGGTGCTCAATTTACTTCACACTTTTGGAGGTCCTTTCAAAGGAGTCTTGGTACAAGACTTAAGCTTACAACAGCCATTCACCCTTAAACGGATGGTCAAGCCGAAAAAACTATTCAAACTCTTGACTACACGTTTAGGTCTTGTGTAATGGAGCTTACGGGTAGTTGGGATGATCATCTTTCATTGATTGAGTTTGCCTATAACAATAGTTGTCATTATAGCATTGGTATGGCTCCTTTTGAGGCCTTTTGTGGCAGACATTGTAGATCACCAGTTGGTTGGTTTGAGGTTGGAGAGGTGTCTTTGCTAGAACCAGATCTGGCTATGGAGGCTCTTAAGAAGGTTAGTATGATTAGATAATTGTTGAAAATAGCCCAAAGTTGCCAAAAGTCTTATGATGATCTGAGGAGAAGGGATCTGAATTCAAAGTTGGTGATTGAGTTTATTTGAAGGTGTAACCCATGAAGGGTGTGGTCTGTTTTGGTAAGAAGGGCAAGTTAAGCCCAGATATGTGGGTCCTTATAAGTTGATTATAAGGATTGATAAGGTGGACTACAAGTTGGATTTGCCTAGAGAAATGGAATTGGTTCATCCGGTCTTTCATGTGTCCTTGTTGAGGAAATGTGTGGGAGACCCTAATATAATTGTGCCTCTTGAAGTTGTAGTTGTTGTGGAACAAAATTTGACCTATAGAGTGGTTTTGGTTAAGATTTTGTATATACAAGTGAAGAGTTGAGGAACAAGGATGTGGTATTTATTAAGGTCCTTCAGAGGAATCAACAAGTTGAAAGTGCTACTTGGGAGGCCAAAGTGGACATACAAAAGTAATATCCTTACCTTTTCCACTCCATTCAAGCTGAAGGTATTAATCTAAGTCCTTTATATGATCTCAAGTCTTATGTTCAGCCCTCATGTCATTGCATATGTTCATGTTTAAATTGGCAGGTTCATGATGATTTTACACTTATGTTGAGATTTTTGAAATGTTGTTTAAGTGAATTGTTGTATCCTTATATGGGCTAAAATTGTCCTATTTGCATTTGTCATTTATGTTTCTTTTACATTCAGAGATGAATGTTCTCAAGGGGGAGATATCAAAACGACCCCAATGCCCCAAAATGTGTCTCGGAATCATAATTTCCATATATCTCGAAATCCATGCACGATATTGAAAATCCAACTTTATATTCTTATTCAAGTGGTCAAATTTAGTGGGAATGCGTCTAACCTCGATTTTAGAGCAAACGAATCACAATTTCAATTTCCCAAAAAATAATTTTTAAAGAGCTTTTCGCGCCCCTGCCCTGCCGCGAAGCGCCAAAGGTGCACTACTGTGTAAATTTTGTGCCCAGTTTTTCTATCTTGGTCCAAGGCTTTGGGTATTAGGCCTAATTGTTCCCATGCGTGAAAATGCCTCTGTTTAGCCTTAGTTCAAGCTCATATCATTCTAAACATTGCCTAGTACTAATCCAAACACTTAGCCAATATTTCATCTCCTAAATTCAAGTCTCAAAACAAATCCAGATCTTAAGGTTCTCAATTGAGCTTCAAGTCTCCATCTCCACTCTTTATCAAGATATTCTCCAAAGCTAAGGTATGTGGGTTTCTTACATGGGTTTCTTTCACCCATGTAAGCCAAGCTTCCTTTTACTTAAAATTGTATGATTTAAAGTAGATTTACTCATGGGTCTTAATTATTATGAATTTCACTGCTTACTATAGTGGGGTTTGATGAAATTATAGTTGTTTTAGCATGTTTTGAGCTATGAATCTAAGGTCTAATATGAGATCTGATGAAGGGTTTTGATATATATTGCTTGAGGGTATTACAAAGTATCTATCGATGGTTTTATATTGGATTTTCTAGCATGATTACACTCTTGAACTACATGGTTTGACACTAGCACTACACACCCGCCATGCATTTGATAAATTGTCCGATTATGGCTTCTTGAGGAATTGAAGGTCTAATGCATGTCTTATGAGTTGATTGACTTTATGATGATGAAAGAAATGTATGTATATGAGATTATCTATATAGTATGGGGGAAATGGCCAAGCCTCACATGGTGGGTTGTTTGCCCAGGTAACCTTGTTGAGGGGTTTGTACCTCGATTGCCTCACTCGAAAGTTGGAAGGCCCGTGCAACCATGTCGAGGGGTTTGTACCTTGGTTACCATGTTAGGGGGTTTGTACCTTATCAACCATGTTGGGGGGTTTGTATGTCATCAACAACATGAAGGTGTTTGCACCTCATTCGTCTCTCCAAAGAGATGGTAGGCCTTTGATATTCACTAAAGTGGTCTCTCCTTACAAATGGATTTTGTTCTATAAAAGCATTGTTTTACTTCAAGAATCTTTCATACATGCCATATTGCTATATGTTTACAATTTCCTATGTTATGCATCTTGCTTATGGTGCTTATTACTTGTTGTATTGCATCCTACATACTTAGTACAATCAAATCTACTAATGCTTACTCTATGCCTACATGATGTCACCATGTAGGAACCGGAACCCCGCTTAAGCATCCCCATCCATGTGGCTAGTATGATTCCACTCAAGCTTGTTGATGAGTCCATTTCGAGGACATTGCTTATGACCTCATGCTATGTTCTAACATTCTCTTTCTTTTATGTATATGGACTATGAAGGTGATCCTAGTTGCTTGTCTTGGCCCCCGCTCTTATCTATGTAGTAGAGGTGTTGTTGGACAAGTAATTTGTAATGTTATGAGCTTTGACTCTCTCTTGACTCTTGATGTTTATGACATGGAAGTTGTTTGTTAGCCCCATTTTCCCTATTTTACTCTATTGTTGTTGTATCTCATTGCTACAGCAACCAAGAGTATGTAATGATATGTTAAGAGGCTTGCTTGGGGTCCCTTTGGGCTCCCCATGCGTTGTGTCATGTCTAAGCCCTAGGCTTGGGTCGTGACACAATGTATAACATATAATAATATGGTGTGCATGGAAGATGCTTGAAATAAATCATGCTTAAGTAGAACATTATACTTGTGTAAGGGGAGACCATTATTAGTGATTATACAAGGCCTACCATCTTCTTGGAGAGACGAATGAGGTACAAACCCCTCAATATGGTTGATGAGGTACAAACACCTCAACATGGTTGATGATGTACAAACACCTCAACATGGTTACCAAGGTACAAACCCCTCGACATGGTCATCAAGGTACAAACCCCCCGATCTAGTTGCACGGGCCTACCACATCCCGAGTGAGGCAATTGAGGTACAAACCCCTCAACAAGGTTACTCGAGCCTACAACCCCCAGAGTGAGGCTTGTGTAATACCTAACACTATAGACATAATCTCACATATTTTCATTCATGTCATCATTATAAAATCATTCAACTCATAAGACATGCACTCAAGAAATCATAACCAAACATTTTGGGAAACACTTGGTGGGTGTGTAGTGCTAGTGTAAAATCATGCAATTCAAGAGCCGAATCATGCTAGAAAAATTCATTATAAAACCATCTATAGATACTTGGTAACACCCTCAAATAATATATGTCAAAAACCTTCATCAAATCTCACAATATATCTTAGATTTATAACTCAAACATTCTCAAAATAATCACCATTTCATGAAACCCCAACACAGTGTGCAGTAAAATTAAATCATGCAATTTAGCTACAAAGGAAGCTTGGGCACCATGGGTGAGAGGACCCAATGGTTGAAACCCATATAGCTTAGCTTTGAAGAATTCTTGATGAAAATTGGAAACGACGACTTGAAGCTTGAGTGAAATCCTTAAGATCAGGATGTGTTTTGGGCACTTGAATTTTGTGATGAAATGTTGTTTAAGTATTTGAGAGAGTATTTGGGAATGTCTTGAATCATATGAAGGTACAATGTGGGTAAATATAGGTATTTTCATGTATGGAAAGGCTTAGGCCCAAGATCCAAATGCTATGGACTGACTCAACAAAATTGGGTAAAAATAAGACTAGTCCGCACCCAGCCGCGTCGCGCCAGGGGCGCAGATCAACACTGGATAAGGATTTTTTAGAAAATTGATATTATGATTTATTTGCTCTAAAATTGGGGTTAAACCTATTCCCTACTCAATTTGACCCCTGATCAAGAATATGAAGTTGAATTTTTGATATCATACATGGATTTTGAAATATATGGAAATTACAATTTCAGACTCTTCCGAAGCACATTTTCAAGCACTTTCTGGGGTCGTTTGTCTCTAATCATTGTAGTTTTCAAGGGGAGTTCTTTCTATTTTTGTAACTATACAACACTTGCTGGAGGACCCTTACTGTAAGCTCTAGTTGCTGGAGAAGATGCACACAAGACTGAGATAATGTCCCCTAATGATGGAAAGACCCATCTTCCACATAAACTTTGAAGGAAATAAGGCATTGTGCACTGTTTCTCTTGGTGTTTTAATGAGTGTGTTGAGTTCAATGGAGTTTTGATGATGGACAAAGGACCATGAAGCATGCAACCATTCAAGTTCTTCATTACATTGTCTCAGAGAGGAGAAGACGAGATACCACAAGATACAGAGTGGATGAAGCTCTTGAAGATAAGACCGCAATCTAAAGTAGGAAGTTTGTTCAACAACCACAGTGTAGAAAAGAGTTAGTGTGAAGAAGGAGTTTGAAGAGATGAAGAACTCTACTATAACAAAAAGTGGGATATGAGAAGTCTAACTTGATGAAGTACTCTTCAACAATTTGATTAAAAAAAGTAATAAACTATTCATAATAACATACGAGACTAGGAGAGCATAAAGGGTGAGTGAGCAGCAAAGTGAAGAAACAGCAGAGCTATATGGTACTTTGTATGTCTAATGCTTAGGAAGTTTTCTCTTTAGTTGAGTCTTATTGTAATATGCTAGTTTAGTGAGATTTAAACTGAAGAATGGAATAGTCTTCAAGTTGAGGACAACTCGAAGACTGGGGAACATATACCTTGGGAGGTTTGTGTGTAGTTAGAAGTTCATTTTGATGTTGTTGTTTCATAGATTACTAGGAATTGTAATCTTTCATTGAGGCTTATTGATTTAGTGAAGTTGGGGTTAAATTCTTTAGTTATCAGGTTATGATTTTTTAACCTTTGTGAGCTAGGTGTTTTCCACAATAAAAGTATGTGTTCTAATTTGCTTCTACTCCTCTGAAACAAGTCTACTAACTTGGTTCTTCAATAGGCAAATACATAGAAGTGCAAAACTATCAATTGGTATCAAAGCAGATTTAGTTGTTAAAGGCTAATGTAATAACCCAAGCCTAGGGCCTAGACGTAACACGGCGAATGGAAAGCCCAAATGAACCCCAAATAAGCCTCTTGACTTATCAATTCACATCATTAGTCGCAGAAGCATATAAAAGACATAAAGTGTAAGAATAGGGGAAAATGGACTAAGGGAAAAGTTGCATAACATCAAAATCAAGAGTCAAGAGTCAAACTCATATCATAGAAACATAACATGTCCAACAAATACCTCTAATACATATATAAGAGCGTGGGCCAAGACAAAGCAACTGGGCTTACCTTCATAGTAAAAATTGAACATAAAGAATAATGCCTCAATACATAATAAGAGAAACATATAATAAGGTCCTGGAGTGGAGGACTCACTAACATGCTTGATTATTACCGGTCTAGCCATATGGAGGAGAAGGATGATCAACCTGGACTCCGGGTCGTACATGGTGATATCATGTAGGCAAGAGTATGTGCTAGTACATCTAAATGTACTAAGTATATAGGATGCAACAACAAGAGATAGGCATCATAATCAAAATGCATAATCTAACAATATGGCATGAATGATCAATGCATAAGTAAAAAATTGTTAAGTAAGCCATGCACATATAGGATATCATATGTGTAGATAAGACCAAGCTAGCTTTCCAAAGTACAAACCCCTTGGTAGGTTGGTGATGATGCCATACCAACACTTAGGTGGTAAGATACAATCCCCTCACTAGACTGATGAGTAAAAACCCCAGTCTAGGTTGATGATGATGCCACCCCATCACCCTAGTGGTGCAGTACAAACACCTCACTAGGTTGATGAGTAAGAATCCCATCTTGGTTATTCGGGTTCTTGGTCCCCCCGGATTGGCCATGGTATAGTGAAACAATTTATAAAGAATTCATCAAATACATAAGCTCCTTTCAACATCATTACATCATTCATATCATATATCATGCTTTGAACATTCAAATCCTCAAGAAACCATATCCGAACATTTTATCAAACACTTGGCGGGTGTAAAATGGAGGTATAAAACCATGCAATTTAGAGATGAAATCATTCAACAAACTCCATTTTAAAACAATCAATAAAAACCTTGCAACACCCTCAAACAATATACATCAAAACCGCTTATCAAATCTTATAATAGATCTAAGATTTATAGCTCAAAACATAGCAAAACAGTAACGATTTTACATTGCTTTAACATAGTTTATAAACATGTTCATACCAGTAAACTCATTTGTAAAATCAATCTTAAATCATGCAAATTGAGTAAAAAGGAAATTAGAGCACCATTGGTGAAGGACCCAATGATTGAAATCCATATATCTTTGCTTTGGAGAAGTCCTTGGAGAAGATTGAAGATGAAGGCTTGAAGCCTGAAGAAAATCCATAGTTCCGAATGAGGGTTTTGAGACTAGAATTTAGGAGTGAAAAATATTGCTAAGTCTTTGAGTGAGTATTGGGGAATGTTTAGGATGATATGAGGGTGAAATATGACTAAGTATAGCTAAATACACATTTGGGAACACTTAGGCCCAAGACCCAAAATTGTTGGACCGTACAGAAAAAATAAGGTAGAAATTACACAGGTCCACATCTAGTCCGCAATGCCAACCTATCGCAGAGGAAAAATTTATACTGGTCCACAACAGCCACACAATACATATCGGTTATAGAAATCAAAATTTTGAAAAATTGAAATGGCTATTCGTTTCCTCTAAAATCGGGGTTAGACCCTTTCCCCCCAAATTTTGACCCCTTGGACAAGAATATGTAGTGTAATTTTCGATATCGCACACAGATTTTGAGATATATGGAAATTACAATTTCGGGAACTTTTGAGGCACATTTTCGGGCAGTTTTAGGGTTGTTTCAATATCTTCCACTAGGGAACATTCTTCACCCAATGTAAAAGAAATGTACATGACAAGAATGATGAATAACAAATCATCCCCAACAAGATGCAACATTACATTTAAAACACCATTTTCAAAACCTCAACATAAGTGTAAAATCATCATATACTTGTCAACTTAAACAGGAATGCAAATGTATGTCATAGGGGCGGAAATATAAGACTTGAAATCACAAAGGGTATTCAGAATTAGTACCTTAGCTTGAGTGGAGTGGGAAAGATAAGGATACCACTTTTGCATGTCCACTTGGGCCTCCTATGTAGCACTTTCGACTTATTGGTTCCTCAAAAGGGCCTTAACGGATGCTACCTCATTGTTCCTCAATCTTCAGTTACCTATCCAAAATATGGACCGGCACCTCATCATAAGTCAAGTTATCTTCAACAACACCCACAACTTCAAGAGGCACAATAGCATTAGGATCACCAACACACTTTCTCAACATAGAGACATGGAACAACGGATGAACCAAACTAATTTAACTAGGCAACTTCAGCTCATAAGCTACCTTGCCAACCTTCTTTAACACCTTATAAGGACCAACATGTCTTGGACTCAGCTTACCCTTTTTACCAAAAGGGACCATACCTTTCATTTGAGAAACTTTCAATTAGACCTAATCACCCACTTTGAATTCAAGGTCTCTTCTTCTCACATCAACATAGGATTTTTGATGACTTTGGGCTGTTTTCAACCTTTCCCTAATAATCCTAACCTTCTCAAGAGCCTCTAAAACCAGATATGGTCCCAATAAGTCCACCTCTCCAACCTCAAACAAACCAACCGATGATTTACAATGTATCCCATAAAGAGCCTCAAAAGGAGCCATACCAATGTTAGAGTGTTAGTTATTGTTGCAGGAAAAATCAATCAATGGATGATGATCATTCCAACTACCCTTAAGATCTAAGACACAAGGCTGAAGCATATCCTCAAGTGTTTGAATGGCTGTTTCGACTTGGCTATCCATTTGAGGGTGAAAGGCCGTATAAGGTGAACTTTTGTACCAATACCCCTTTGAAAAGACCTCCAAAAGTGAGAAGTGAATTGTTCACCATGATATGATTTGATGGACAAAGAAACCCTATCTAACATCACTAATTCATAGATGTACAACCTTACATATGCTTCAGCCTCATATGTGGTCTTAACCAGTAAAAAATGAGTCCATTTCATCATCCGATCAACCACAACTCAAATGGAATCAAAACCATTTCTATTTTTAGGCAACCCAACCACAAAATCCATATTAATCAACTTCCATTTCCAAGTAGGAATCTCTATATCTTGGGCTCGTTCTAATAAATCTATTCTCCAATAGATCCCTCAGTTGTTCCTTTAACTCCTTCAACTTCGCCGGGGCCATTCAGTAAGAGGGAATAAAAATGACTTGAGTATCGGGGAGGAGGTCTATGCCAAAATCTATCTCCCTTTCGGGAGGGACACCGGGAAGGTCATTTGGGAAGATATCAAGGAACTCATTTGCAATCGAGACCGACTCTATGCGAAGGAATTTAGACTCCACATCCCTAACCCTCACAAGATGGTAAAGGTACTCCTTGGAGATCAACTTATAGGCTTTAATGCAAGAGAAGAATCTACCCTTGACTACCACATCATGACTTCCCACTCAAGGATGGGTTTATTTGGAAATTAGAAGTTGACACTATGGGTTCCACAATCAATAGAAGCATAGTAGGCATGCAACCAATCCATAGCATGAATGACATCAAAATCAACCATGTCTAATTCGACAAGGTCACAACGCAACAATTTATGCAAAATGCAAATCGGACAATTTCTATATACCTTCCTAGCAACAATTAATGAACCAATAGGAGTCGATACTTCATATGCCTCATGCAATAACTCGGGCTCAACATGGAACTTTTTAGAAACAAAAGGGGTAACAAAGGAAAGAGTGGCACACGGACCAATCAAAGCATGCACATAAAGATCAAAAACTTTTAACATACTGCTAACAACATCGGGGACCTCACCAACCCCTTGCCTCCGATGTAGTGCATAAAACCTATTGTGCCTTGGGGCACCACCTTAAGGACCACCTCTACCCAATGGAACCGTATTTGCACCCCGACTCTTGCCATAGTTTCTTAGACAATCCACCCTTTGTAACAAAGCTCCCCACAATCAAAGCATGCATTAGAACCCTTTGAACACGGGCCCCTATGACTCTTCCCACATGTAGGACACACGTCAATGGGGAGCCACACCACAAAAACCTTGATGTCTAGTGAAGTCTTTGGTGAACCCCATATTAGTAGAATGAGAAGACCCTTGGCCTTGATGGAACCGTCCACCTCTTTAGAACGTACCCTCAAAATGGGCCCTCTTGGCCCCGTAACCTCTCCTCTTCCTCAACTTTTCATCCTCTATTTGCTAGGCGTAAGTCATTAACCAAGAAAAGTACATGTCACTAATTAGCATGGCCCACCGACATTCTTCACTCACCAAGTTGAGACCCCCATAACAAACCTATTCATCCTATATTTAGGATCGGCCACCAAGTTATGAGCATACTTAGATCTAGGATCGACCACTCGTGTTCGTCGAACATATGCCACCATGTTTCTTCCAACATTTTGGGCATCTAGGATGAGCCGACCTCTCACGACCTTCTTGGAGCCTTAGTTTAGGTACCCCTTCCTTTGCAATACTTTTGTTCGGAGCACTAACGGACCCTTGGCCTTGAAACCCAAAATCTTGTTGAAACCGGCCACCGTCAAATTGGGCCCTCTTGGACTCCCCACTTCTCTTCTTCCTAAGTTTCTCCCCCTCAAGTTGCTCAACAAAGGTCATAAGCCGAGAAAAATCCATATCTCTTACAAGCATTGCAGTAAGACACTCTTCATTAACCAAGTTAGATACCCCCTATCACAAACGTTTTCATCCTTAACCTAGTGTTGGCCACCAAATGTGGAGCATACTTGGAAAGCTTGTTGAGCTTGAGAGCATATTCCCTCAGACTCATGGAACCTTGCTTAAGGTTCATGAACTCCATCATTTTAGCCTCTCTCAACTCAAAAGGGATGAACTGGTTGAAGAAGGAGGCTTTGAACTCCTCCTAAGGAATAGCATCATGGCTTCCCCTCTCCACCTTCTATTGCACAAACCAAATTTGAGCTACACCTTTTAGTAGATAAGTCGCTAGAGCCGCCATTTCCTCTGAACTTACACCTATGATGATAGCACCTTATACACCTCATCTATGAATTCTTGGGGTTCCTCATCCACCTTAGACCCATGTGATACTCTGGTGGGCTCATCCTTGTAAATTCCCTCACCCTAGAGGCCAGAGTAGGAGCATAAGGGGCTTAGGCCCCTTCGTTGATTTGATTAGTAATGGCATGTGCCAACATGGTTATAGAATTGCAGAACTCAACCTCAGTAGCCCCTCCACTTTGAGAAGCTTAAGGAGAGGGGTAGGTCGGTTGTCCTTTGGGTATACGAGCTCTTCTTCCTCTTGGAATAGGTATGATGTTGCATAGAAAGGAACAATCATTAGGAGAAAATGTTACCTTGACTTCTAGAGCATGACGTAGAGTAAGAAGAAAGGAAACATTTCTTGGAACGTCTCATAGCTTCTTACGCATAGTTTAACATAACAATAAATAAGACTATAATTGACACGACATGCTAGATACAGAGGGCCATTAACAACCTAGTGCTTTGATACCACAGACCCAAACTAGGGCATAAAAGAGACACGACACATGGGCAATTAGAAGAAACCCCAAGCAAGCCTCTTAACATATAGTTACATATCCTTAGTCCCGACAGCAATTTAAACATTAATAAGAGAGAAGAAATAAGGGCATAAAGATTAAAGTAAAACCTTCATTTCATAAAACATCAAGAGAGTCAAACTTATACCATCATTACATACTTTTCCAACAACACCTCTAAACATAGAACTTAGCGGGGACTAAGACAAGCACCCGGGTTCACCCTCATACTATTGACAAAAGGTAATCCAAATATATATGATATAGTCTAAACATAAGCATCAAAGAAAATAGATATTATCCCCGAACATGAGGACTCACCAAAAGCTAACTTGAACAATCCGTCTAACCACGTGGAAAAGAATCAATAGGAGTTTGGTTCTTACATGATGATATCATATAGGCATAGAGTATCTGTTAGTACGTTTAGGAAGAAAGTAATTGCCTAATGTTGACCTGAGGTGAGGGTGCGATGCCTATCGAAGGATTCTAGTAGTGAAAGAAAGCCCAATTTCTCTATGTATTCCTCCCAGGGAAAGCACGAAGAATCCTTAACTGATTAGTTCGTCAACCTACTCTAAAATTAGACTTTTTGCTTTTCCTACTCCGTTCGTGATCCCCACCCGGGCATCACTCACTCCACTTGAAAGCAATGATAGTATTCCACTTCTAACAAGAATAAAAGCCGGGAAAAGGCCCCAAAATGTACGTAGTAGCTTTTGAAGCTTTCTCTTCCCTGGGTGTCAATACAAATAAATAAGAAGCCGGGAAAATGTTTGGTACGGAGTTGCTTGAGCAAAGCAAAAGGTACGGAGTATTGAGCAAAGCAAAAGAGAATACGTCAGGTGAAAGGTTGTTTACATCAACTTCTTAATAGTTGTATGAAACTTTGTACTAAGTATTTAGGATGCAATGCAACAAGAGATAGGTAACATAGTCAACATACATAAGCATAAGCTAGTGCTAATATAAGATCAATATGACATGCATAATCACTACTTAAAGTAAAATATACTTAGTCATAATCAAGAAATGTAAACCTAATATGGAGTATAGGTATGCTCAACCTTTACGCAAACGTGCTTGAGAATGGCCAACTAGTTACCCACTCACCTTATGGTATAGCCCTTTTCGAAGAGTGTTGTCGATGCCCCTACTTTATGACATAGTCTTTTGGGTAGGTAGTATGACACGCCTCTTACATTACGATACAATCCTTTTGGCAAAAGTCATGGTCGATTCTACCTAATGTCCTGGCCTCATTGGTAGAAGTCCATAAGTATCCTTACCTTACAACATATCTCTTCGGTAAGAAGGGTGGTGCACTTGCCTTGCGATATAATCCTATCGGCAAGAGAGACCCTACCTTATGCTATGTCCTTTTTGGTAGGTTGTACCTGCCTTACGATATAATCTTTTAAGTAGGAACCATGTTTCACTCTACCTTACGGTATGGCCTTTTGGATAGATTGTCCACCCTTTACGATATAATATTTTTGAGTAGGAATTATGATTTGTACGTTATGGCATGGCCTCATTGGTTGATTGACCATATATTATGATATGATCCTTTCGATAGAAACTACTAGTCATTCAACATTACAGTATTGCCTTTTCGGTAGAGTGTCCATACATTACGATATAATCTTTTAAGTAAGCTTCAAAGAAATAGCTCATGAAAGCATTATATTTCAAGTATCAAGAAAGGGTTTCCCAATCTTCTCAAGAACACAAGAACATGAAACACAACAATCTACTTGCAACCCCACAGGTACTTTTCATGAATTTAATACATACCCATATTTATTTCATCATCCTAAAGCCACATGACTCAAAATCCATGGAATAAGTCCTCAATAACTCAAGAATCCATAACCTGACATTTTATCTGACACTTGGCTGGTGAGCAAGGCTAGTTCAAAATCATGAAATTCAAGAATGAAATCATGCAAGACAAATCAATATTAAACCATCCACCAATACTTGGTATCACCCTCATGCAATATATGCCAAGACCCTTCATCAAATCTCAAGATAGATCAAAGATAAATAGCCCAAAGCATGCTTAAACAGTCACACTTATACAAAACTTTAACATAGTTGATAATCAAATTCATAGTAATAAGACCCATAAGTAAATCAACTTAGAAACATGAGTTTTATGTAAAAAGGTAGCTTCAGCAACACGGGTGCAAGGATCCATTAGTTAAAACCCACATAACCTGACTTTGGAAAATTCCTTGAAGAAGATTTGAATGGAAGCTTGAAGCTTAGATGAATTCCTTAATATCCGGAAGAGATTTAGGACTTGAATTTTGGGGAAAATAATTATCTAAGTCTTTGAGAGGGTATTGGGGAATGTCTTATATGATATGTAGGTGAAATATGATTAAATATAGTTATTTTCATGCATGTGGAGGCTTATACCCTAGGCCCAAAAGCTTTGGATAGAACTAATAAAGCTTGGCAAAAATATACCTTCTCCGCGCCACTAGCGCATCGCGCCTGCGGCGTTATTGCTCACTGAAAATCGCTCACTATGAGTTTTCTAATTTTGATGTAATTGATGTAAAATCAGGGTTAGACCCATCCCTCACTTAATTTTTCCCTTTGAACAAGAATATGAAGTAAAAGTTTTGACATCATGCACGAATTTTGAGATATATGGAAATTACGATTCTGGGCACTTCTGAGGCACATTTTTGGGAACTTTTTGGGGTTGTTTCAGAGATATATGTGAAACAACCACCTATATTTGAGAACTCTTAATTTCCATATCATGTATAAAAGTTGTACAAGGCCTTGTATAGATTGAAACAAGCTCCTCGATCCTAGTAAGAAAGATTGTCAAAATTTCTCTTAGATCATAGACAAACAATAGTTAAAATCGACAATACTTTGTTTTTCAAAATAAAAGGAAAGGACTTGTTGATTATATAGGTATATGTGGATGATTTCATAATAGGATCAACAAATGTGCTCATGAATCAAGAATTTGCCAAGCTGATGAATGGAGAATTTGAAATGAGCATGACAGGGGAACTCAATTTTTTCTTAGGGTTACAATTGAGCATCCCCCTATTAGAACTCTGACTCACCAATAAAAGTATGTGAAAGAGAACCTCTAATGGTTTAAAATAGAGGAAGCTAAAGACATTGATGCTCTTATTGCCATTGCCATAAAGTTGGATTTGGATGACAAAGGTCTATCAGTAGAACAAAAGCTCTATAGGGGAATGGTTGGATCTCTCTTATATCTCACCGCCAGCAGATCTGACATTGTCTTTAGTATGGGACATTATGCTATATTTCAATATAATCCTAAGGAGTCACACCTTGAAGTTGGTGAGTGAATCTTTAGGTATCTCGAGGGAACTTTATAATTGTGACTTTGGTACTCTAAAGGTAGTAATTTCAACCTTGTAGGATGTACTGATGCTGACTATGTTGGTTACTTAGTGGACAGAAAACGTACCTCAGGCATGGCTCACTTCATTTGAATATGTTTGATTTCTCGGTCAAATAAGAAACAACACTATGTACCCTTGTCAGTGTTAAAGCTGAATATGTAGCAGCTGGATCATATTGTTCCTAGTTGCTTTGGATTAAGCAACAACTGATGGATTTTGGTATGGATGTTGGTTGTGTCCCTATTTTGTGGTAACACCAGTCTATTAATATTACAATGAATCTTGTTCAGCATAAAAGAACTAAACATATTCACATAAGACATCATTCTCTTCATGATAATGTGGAAAAGAGTCTTGTTTCAATAATGTTTTGTTGCACTGTGAATCAAATTGCTTAAATTTTTACTAAAGCACTAAGTAGAGAACACTTTGAAAAAATCATATTAGACTTGGGGGTGATGAAGATTGCATAAACTCCCCTTGGCAATTGACTAAAAGATCTGGTTTTTATACTAACACCTAAATAAGTTCTCAATTAAACTTCTCACATTGTGTGTATCCCAATATTAGAAAAAAATAGACTAAGTCTACATTGATGTGTGTTATAGTGTGCAGATTATTAGCTTAGGTGCAAAGGCTAAGGGAAAATTGAAAATGAATCAAGTAATAACTATTGTGAATCTAAAATAGTGATTGATAAATAAATCAAGTACCCTAACCTATTCTTTCACTTCACTGAGTCATCTTCTTATTTGCTGCCAAAAACCCACACGTCTGAAACGACTCCAAAAAGTACCCGAAAATGTGCCTGGGAAGTGCCCAAAATCATACATTCTATTTGTCTCAAAATTAGTGTGTGGTATCAAATATTTGACTTCGTATTCTTGTTTAGGGGACAAAATTGAGTGGGGAATGGGTCTAATACAAATTTTAGAGCAACCGTATCAAAATTCAAAATTCCAAAGTTGGCGAAAAACAGTGAAGAATCGCGCCCTAAGCGTGATGTGCTAGGTGCGCGCCATAGTGTATCTTCTGGTCAGTTTTATCAGTTCGGTCCAAGACTTTCGGGTTTTTGGCCTAAGTTTTCCAACACATGAAAATTCCTATACATATCCATATTTCACCTTTATATCATACAAAGCATTCCCCAAACCTCTCTTAAATACTTAGACTAATATTTCTCTCAAAATTCAAGTACCAAGTCTCCTTCCAGATCATAAAGAATTCATCCAAGCTTCAAGCCTCCATCCATATCTTCTTCAGGGAATTCTCCAAAGTCATGGTATGTGGGTTTCAGCTATTGGGTCCTTTCACCCACGGTTCCCAAGCTTCATTTTCACATAAAACTCATATTTCTAAGTAGATTTATGTATGGTTTCTACTTACTATGAATTTGATTATGATGGGGTTTCATGAAAGTGTGACTGTTTAGGAATGTTTTGATCTATGAATCTTTAATATATCTTGAGAACTAATGAAGGGTTTTGATGTATATTTCATGATGGTATTACCAAGTTTTGGTGGGTTGTTTTACTTGAATTTTCTTTCATGAGTTTACTCAATCATTGCTTAGTTTTACACTAGCTTTACACACCCATCAAGTGTTTGATAAAATGTCTGGTTTAGGGTTCTTGAGTAGTTGTTGGTCTATTGCATGGCTTATGTATCAAGTGGCATATGTTGATGAAAGGAATGTATGTATGTATGTTTAAATCATGTAAATTTGTAACACCCCCACACATTACAATATTGGCACAATGCAAATGTAACATGGTTTGGTCAAATTAGCGCTAATTTTCAAAAGTGCTTGAATCTCGCGTTAATGGGTTATATGTGCGTCTAACGCTTAAGAGGGTCGAGTGAATACATATTCTGTGTCGAAGTGAGGAGGTTACGTACTTAAAATGAAGTGAGAGAATTGAGGTGCATGAAGGACTTAGGAAGCAAGTAGGTGAGTCAGCTACTTGCTTAGCTTAAATTGCTAACTAAACGGAGACGAGACCCGGCATCGAAATTGTCCAAGTCCGAGTATGAATAAAATTCATGTTAAGGGCGTAATGTTGGGCCATGATTTAACATCACATATGGACTATATTCACAGCCCAACGATGATAGTAAGAAAGGCCCAAAGACATTATTACCTCTTGGATACTTTGGGCCCAAAACCAAGTAAGAAAAGTTGGTAAAATAGGGAGCCCAAGTCCATCAATTTGGAGACCCATTTTGGCCCAAGTTTAATGGACAAGCTGCTAGATAAGCAGCTTATTAATGTGTGGTGTAATATGTTCAAAATACCAAGAGAAGGTCGGCCAAGGTAGTAGTATAAAGAGGGGTCAGAAGCAGCAAATATCCATTCACTTTTAACTTGGAAAATTTCTGCTTTCTCGCAACTTTATTGTTCTTCTTTCTTCAGCTTACAAAGCAGCTAAATAACTCTCCTAGGGTTCTTGGAGAAGCCTCAAACTTGAAGTAAGTGGTAAGTAAGCTTACACATGTGTATAGTATAGTTTTGTTATGAAAAAGATGAAGTATATGTTAGTATGTTGGTGCTGGAATTTCTGGACAGATTGTATACTTAGGATTCTTCTGTACTTTTCTTGTTAATTAAGAGGTTTTTCTCTTGTTGGATAGCTTTATTATGTATTAGTATTTAATGGTGCAACAAATATTGGTTTTACAGTAGTGTAAAAAGGCTAATTAACTACTTTTACAGTCCACAAAAGCGGGTCATTATATGATATCGTAATTATGTGCTTCGTACGAACTTGTGGACTGTTGGAAAGAAAGCTATTACTTCACGTCCTTAATCACTGAATTGTTGTTGTTCTGAAACTGGTTCATAGCTGGTTGTGTGTATAAGTCTTGCTGGAAAAATTAGGTTAAGGTTGGAACCGATTTAGAATTGTTAAGGTCAAAAGGTAGCGAGGAAAGGTAATGTTATGCTGTCTGTTTTTAGATTGCGTGGAATTGTGATGTGTTGTGCTTTGTGGGCTGTTGTAACGCTGTTATGGAGTTAAAATAGGTTGTACATGATGTGTACATTCTAATGTGTATTGAAAAATATGGTTAGGGGGGAAAGGTTAAAGGAATGCGCCCGGGTTTATAAACACCCGCTTGCTGCCCATGTATTGCTTTCTTATGTGATTGGGATACCAAGGTGTGCATATTGGCTGCTAATACTAGTTTTATCACCTGCTATGTTTTAGATAACTGTTTGAAGGAAGGGAAGGTTGTTTTCAGATAGTAAAAAAGTCTGACGACGAGGTATGTAAGGTCATTTGATTTCATATCACTTGGCATGAAACATAGATCTCTCCTGGGTACATAAAGGCACTTACCAACTCCAACATAACTATCAACCATGTCTCCACTCTTATACCTGCTCATATGATTCCACACATAGTCACCTTTAAGACTCCATACATGCTTGAATACCAAGTTACATGAGTTCTTGTGACAAAATAAAGTTCGTAAGTGGTTCCATTTCATATGCATTTCATTGTTTATCCAATGCACTCTTTTATTTTTCATTTTGTCTTATACGATTATCTACATGTCATATACTACATACACAGTCCTACAGCTCCAATATTATGGCCACCAAAAGAATCATCTCAAAGGTAATTGAAAGATAAAGTATACAGTTTTGATGGGTGGTAACCCGAGGGGGTTCATGAAGAACCTAGCATACGGAAGATCCCGATACATTATTATGGGTGATAGCCCGAGGGGGTTCATGAAGAACCTAGCATAGGGACGATCCCGATACAGTTTACCACTAATTAGTTTGGTCACTTGTTTACAGCTTTGCACAGATTTTACAGTACAAATTTTATAGTAAAGGTAAAGTAATACAAAGAACATAAAGTACATGATTCCACAGTATAAGTAAGTGTGGTCCTTGATCTTCCATAGATGCATGTTTTCATTTGAGTTGTTACTTGTTATACAATATATCCTGCCTCACATGCCAAGTAGATTATCCCGTACTGACGTCCCTTACGGGGGACCTGCATTTCATGCTACAGGTACAGGTGCTAGTAGAACTCCACAGTACGAGTACAGGATATTCAGTTGCTGTCACCAAGCTCCAGGTTGCTTCGGCGCTTGTATATGTCTAGAGCTTACATGTTTTTATTGTACAGTTTGCTGAGGCGGGGCCTTTCCTGACCATTGTTAGATATTTTTCTTTATTTAGAGGCTTTGTAGACCATGTAAAGCAAAGTAAAGTCATGTCTCATACTATGGACACCGGGGCTCCAACGGCCTAGTCATATGCATTTTTTTTGGCTTGTTATCACTGTTTATCTTATTAAAGGCATGTCAAACATAGATACCTCTTATAGTATGTATAGAAAATGCATAGATACAAGTTGGTTCTCTCGAGCCTTATCGGCAATGGGTGCCAGTCCGCCCTAACGGGACTTTGGGGCGTGATAAAAGTACCTATGGCATTTCAAGTGAATTGTTGGGCTCTCATGTTTGTTGTGTTCTTGGGAATTGCTGATGAGTTATTGAGTCCTTCTGCTAAGGTTTATGCTCTTGTGAACTGTGAAGCCTACTAGAAGGGGTTATTAACTATGCTATATGCCTTACCCTCTAGTACAAGGCCAATTTCTACATGAAGGGGTTATGAACTTTGTTGTATTCCTTACCCTCATGTATGAATCAATACTACTTACTTACTCATATCTACATGAAGGTATTATGAACTATGTTGTACTCCTTATCCTTATGTATGATTTGAGGTTATTCCAGACCATACTCTTCATGGATGAGACTTCCAAGTGAGCCCAATCATCAACACAAGCACACATGGCCTATCTTAATATCTAATGACACCATCTCCTCCCCTGGGAGGAAACCTCCATCTTACCGTCTCTCATCAAAGCCTTCATCTTCTAAACCAATGAAGATTAAGAACTATTAGCTACCACTAAAGCACCATAATCAACCTCTTCCAACTAACTCCTAATTTAACCAAGTATTGGACCTTCCTAATCACCTCTTTGCCACCATAATCCTCATATGATAGGCTACTCCTAGACACCCTAGGACCAAAATATCAACCTTACCAGGGTGGTAATGCATACTCATATATGCATTCCTTTCATCACCATAAGCCACTTGAATCATAAGTCATGCAATAGACCATCAATAACTCAACAACCATAAACCGAATATTTTATCAAACACTTGGTTGGTATGTAAAGCTAGTGCAAAGCCATGCAATTAAAGAGTGAAATCATGCAAGAAATCTTGAAGTAAATAATCCCACCAATACTTGGTAATACTAGCATACAACATATATCAAAACCCTTCATCAAAATCTCAAGATAAATCAAAGATTCATAGATCAACAATGCTAAAACAGTCACGCTTTTACAAAATCCAAACATAGTTTATCAAAAAATTTATAATAACAAAGACCTATAAGTGAATCAACTTAGAATCATGCAATTTAGGTGAAAAAGAAGCTTGGGTACCTTGGGTGAGAGGACCCAATGGTTGAAATTCACATACCTTGACTTTGGAGAATCTCTTAATGAAGATTTGGAATGCAGACTTGAAGCTTGAGTGAAATCCTTCAAATCCAAAAGAGATTTGCACACTTGAATTTTGAGAGAAATATTAGTCTATGGGTTCAAGAGAGTATTGGGGAACGTCTTGTATGATATGTAGGTGAAATATGGCTAAGTATAGGTATTTTCACATGTAGGAAGGCTTAGGCCCATGACCCAAAGGCCTTGGACCAGACAACAAAAATTGGGCAAAAATAACACCTCTCCAGATGCACCTGGAGAGCGCTAGGTCACTGGAAATTGCTCAGTTTTCATTTTTGAATTTTGATACGATTGCTCTAAAATCATCCTGAACAAGAAAATGAAATCGAGTTCCCCATTCGTTGTGTCACATCTAGGCCCTAGTTTGAGTCATGACAAACTTGGTATCAATAGTTCATAGGCTCTTATGTTTCAGCCCCTATGTCATTGCATGCATTCATGTTTATGCTGACACGTTCATGATGATTTTAACACTTATGTTGAGGTTTTGAAAATGACATTTAAGTCTATTGTTGCATTCTTGTTAGGGATCACTTCCTTATGATTTCCCTTCTTATGTATGTTTCTTTCACATTCGGGTATGAATATTTCCAAGGGGGAGATATTTAAATAACCCCAAAAAGTGCCCAAAAATGTGCCTCGGAAGTGTCCAAAATCGTAATTTCCATATATCTCAAAATCCGTGCGTGATATCAAAAATCTAATTACATATTCTTATTCAGGGAGCAAATTTGAGGAAAAAATAGGTTAAACCAAATTTTAGAGAAACCGTATCAAAATCCAAAATTCCAAAGTTGGCAAAAAAAAAGTGAAGAATCGTGCCCTAGGCACGACGCGCCAGGGGCGAACCATATGGTATGTTGTGCACAATTTTATAAGTTCAGACCAAGGCTTTTGTGTCTTTGGCCTAAGTCTTCTCATACGTAAAAGTACCTGTACTTAGTCATATTTCACATTCATATCATACAAGACATTCCCAGAACCCTCTCAAACACTTACACTAATATTTCACTCAAAATTCAAGTTCCAAATCTCTTTACGGATCCTAAGGAATTCATCCAAGTTTCAAGCCTCCATCAAAAGATTCTTTGAGGAATTCTCTAAAGTCAAGGTATATGGGTTTCAACCATTAGGTCCTTTTACCCATAGTACCAACGTTTCCTTTTTACCTAAATCACATGATTCTAAGTTAATTTACTTATGGGTTTTCCTTATTATGAATTTTTCTATAAACTATGTTTAGATTTTGTAAAAGCATGACCATTTTAGCATGCTTTGGGCCATGATTATGTGATCTATCTTGAGATTTAATGAAGGGTATTGATATATATTTTATGATGGTATTACAAAGTATTGTTAGGATGATTTACTTCAAGATTTCTGGCATAATTTCACTCATTAATTGCAAAGTTATACACTAGCTTTACACACCCACCAAGTATTTGATAAAATTTTCGGTACATGGTTCTTGAGTTATTGATGGTCTGTTGCATGTCTTATGAGTCAAGTGGATTATGGTGATAAAACGAATATATATATGTATGTTTAAGTCATGTAAAGTACCTATAGCATCAAGTGAAGTGTTGGGCTCTCATGATTGTTGTGTTCTTTGGAATTTTTGATGAGTTATTGAGTCCTTGTGCTAAGGTTTATGCTGTTATGAATTGTGAGGCCTATTAGAAGGGGTTATGAACTATGTTATATCATGACCCAAGCCTACGGCCGAGACATGACCGGCAAATGGAGAACTCAAAGGAACCCCCAAACAAGCCTCATATCATATCATTACAAATCCTTAGTCACAGAAGCAATATAAAGAACATAAGAAACATGAACAACAGGAATTGGGACTAAGGGAGAGAGAGAGTTTAGAACTTAAATAACATAAATGAGTCAAAGCTCAAACATAATACCTAACTTGTACAATAATATCTCTAAACATAGATACTTAGCGGGGGACAAGACAAAGCAACCGGGCTCACCCTCATGGTCATAATTATACATAAATGAAAGAGAGTCTTCGTACATAGCATAAGAGAATAGTCATTGTCCCTAGAATGGATGACTCACCAAACGCTAATTTGAAATCCGTCTATCCACGAGAAGAATCATTTGGAGCTATGATTCCTATATTGTAAAATCATATAGGCATAGAGTATGCGTTAGTATGTTTAAATGTGCTAAGTATGTAGGATGCAATGCTACCAAGGTATAGGCAATGCAATCGAAATACATAATCATAAACAAAGGATAAGTATAACATCAATATGACATGCATGCTCAATGCTTAAGGTAAAACATAATAGTAAATCATGATCAAGGAATATAAACTCAATATGGGAAACATACTAAGACCCCTTTGTACTAACCTTCGTGAAATGGGCCAAATGACCCCCCTCACCTTATGGTATAACCTTTTTGGAGAGTGTTATCAATACCTCTACTATACGACATAGTCTTTTTTGTAGGTAGTATAAGAGGTCCCCTACTTTATGATATCATCTTTTGGGTGTGAAACATGATTCATTTTATCTTACGACATAACCTTTTCAATAGAATATCCACACATTACGATATGATCTTTTCAGTGGGAACCTTTAGTCTTTCTACCATACGGCATGGCCATTTTGGTGGGATATCCATACCTTACGATATAATCTCTTTGGTAGGCACAATTAGCTATTCTACCTTACTGCATGGCCTTTTTGGTAGGGTGTCCATACCTTATATATGATCTTTTTGGTAGGAAACATTGACCACTCTATCTTACAGCATGTCCTTTTGGGTAGGAATCATTAACCACTCTACCTTACTACATGGCCTTTTCGGTGGGAATCATAGGACTAGCTCATTAAATCATTACATTTCAACCATCAAGAAAGAACTCCTCATTTTCCCAAGAACACAACATAAAAACCCAACAATCCACATACAACCCCATAGGTACCTTCCCATAACACAACTCATATAGACATTCGTATCATCATCATGAAGTCATCATATATTTATCATAACATAATTCAACTCATAAGATATGCATTAGACCCTCAATTCCTCAAGAAACCCTAGCCGAACATTTTATCCAATACTTAGCGGGTGTGTAATGCTAGTATAAGACCAGACAATTCAGAGATAAAATTATGCAAGTAAATCCACTGTAAAACCATCAATAAACACCTTGCAACATCCTCAAGCAATATACATCAAAACCCCTCATCGAATCTTACAATAAATCCAAGATTTATAGCTCAAAACATAGCAAAACAGTCACAACTTTACAAAACTTTAACATAGTGTACAGTGAATTTTATAATATGCAACACCCATTTGTAAATAAACTTTAAATCATGCGATTTGAGTAAAAGGAGGATTGAGTATCATAGGTGAAAGGAACCCTTGAAAGAAACTCACATACCTTAGCTTTGGAGATCCCCTGAAAGAGATTGGAGATAGATACTTGAAGCTTGAATGAAATCCTTAAAGAAATCCTGAAGATTGGCCTTTATTTTTAGGACTTGAATTTAGGGTGAAATATGAATCTAAGTGTTTGAGTAAGTGTTGGAAAATGTTTAGGATGATATGAGGGTGAAATAGGGCTAAGTATAGGTACTTTCCAGTATGGGAACCTTAGGCCCAAGGCTTGAAAGTCTTAGACAGAAATCAAAAGTTTGACCAAGATAACACTGGTCCATGTCGCGGAAGCGACACAGATTACTCACTGGAATTTGCATCTCTACACAAATGATTTCCACAAAATAGGCATAAATTCTTCATTCAAACTCTGAATGGAGTGAAACCAAGTGCATTAAAAATCTAATTTAAAGATGTTTAATTTAATAGGTGGCAGTCCACACAGTTCTTAGGATGATAAGAGATATTCCTGTTTAAACGTGATCCCCCTAAATCACATTTTTCCAATTTTGTATTTTGATATCGTTGCTCTAAAATTCAGGTAGACCCATTTCCCACTTAATTTTATCCTCCAAGCAAGAATATAAAGTTGGATTTTTGAAATAACAAATGAAGTTTAAGACATATGTAAATTATGATTCCGTGTAATTCCAAGCCACATTTTCGGGAATTTTTTGAGGTTGTTTCATGTTATATGCCTTACCCTCTAGTACAAGGCGAATTTTTACATAAAAGGGTAATTAACTATGTTGTATACCTTACCCTCATGTATGAATCAATTCTACTTACTTTCTCATATCTACATGAAGGGGTTATGAACTATGTTGTACTCCTTACCCTAATGTATGATTAGAGGTTATGCAATGTACTCATATGAAGAGGTTATGAACATGTGGTATGCCGCACCTTATATGTGATTCAATATTATGTATTACGTCATGCTCACATGTAGGAGTTATGACCTATGCTACCTTCTACCCTCACGTTCTATTCATTATCTCACGCTTCCATGTAGGGGTTATGAACTATGCTCTCTCTTTACCCTCATGTACTACCCATTACCTACTAGAGAGGGTTATGGCCTATGTTATATGTTCTAATCATGTCACCTTTTTACGTTAACCAAGTTATGCAAATATGATTATTTTCAAGAACGTTTTACTTCAAACATCGTGCATGCATGCCATATTGCTATATACTCAGTTACTGCCTGATTATGCATTTCGATTATGCACCTATCTCTTCTTGTATTGCATCCTACATACTTAGTATATTCAAACGTACTAACACATACTATTTGCCTACATGATATCACCACATAGGAACTGAAGCTCCTATTGATTCTCCTCCACGTGAGTAGACAGATTGTTCAAGTTAGCTTTGGGTGAGTCCTCATGTCCGGGGATAATATATACCTTCTTTCATGCTTATGTTTAGACTATCATGTATATTTGGATTACCCATTGTCATTACAATGAGGGTAAGCTCGATTTCTTGTCTTTGCCCCCACTAAGTTCTATGACTAAAGGAGTTGTTGAACAAGTTATGTATTATGCTTGAGCTTGACTAATCTATGTTATTTAAGTATTAAACTCAATCTCTCTCTCTCTCTCTCTCTCTCTCTCTCTCTCTCTCTCTCCCTTAGTCCCAATTTCCCTTTCTTATGTTTTCTTTTGTTGTCCATTGATGCTTCTGCGACCAAGGATGTTAAATAAGACACTAAGACGCTTGTTTTGGGGTCCCTTCGGGTTCCCCATTTGTGGGTCACGTCTAGGCCCTAGTCTTGGTCATGATAAAGATAATATTAGAGCACTAGGTTGCTAATGTTCCTCGGCATACAACACACCATGTCGACCAGAGTATTCTTTATGGTTGTGTTGTGCACCACAACTATGAGCAAGAGACTATGAGACTTTTTCGAAAATGTTTCCCTTCTTCATGATCTATGTCATGCGATAGAGTTAAGTCCCCTAAGTCTTATTCCTGCTTATTAACTTTTATGTTTCATAAAATTTCTCAAGCTATTTAGGGTGGTGTATAAGATGATGGTCCATCAAATGCGGAGGTCCGCGAAGCACTACAGATTTTGGCCAAAGCCATGATCGCTCAACACAGCCAAAAAGTAGGTGCCTCCGAGATTTCAAATGATGAGAAGTGGGATAGAAAGATTATAAGGGCTTGAATTGAGGGTACATCATCTTCTTCTAGACTCTCGGTGCCCATGTTCAAGAAGAGAAAGGGTAAGGAGGCCAAGAGGGCTTGTTCTGACGAAAGATTCCAAAGTCCCAAAGATAGGTGTGATGTTATGTGTCCAACATTTGGTAAGTTCATAGAGGCCCATGTTTGAAGGGAACCAATGCATGTGTCAGTTGTGGTGAAGTGGGTTATAAGAGGGTTGATTGTCCCCGTAAGCAAAACAAGGATGGAGATGTTAGTCCTCAAGGTGATACCCAAGGCACAATCAGTTTTATGCACTTCAAGGAAGGCAAGGGGTTGATGAAATGCCCGATATTACTACCGGTATGTTCAAACTTCCTTTCACTTTGATGTGTATGTATTGATGGGTCCGGGTGCCACTACATCTTTTGTTGTTCATTTTGGTTGCTAGTGGGTTACTTGTGTCTCCCAAGTTGTTATGTGAACTTATAGTCTCTAACCCACTTTTGATGATTATATTGTTGCTAAAAAGTTCATATGTGTTGTCTCGTGCTCATATTGCATTAGGTCTTGCCTTGTGACTTGTGGGAGTTGATATGGTGGATATTGATGTCATACTTTGGATGGAATAGGTGCATTCATATTGTGTCTCCTTTACTTTTAGGGTCGGTAGAGTTAGATTCCAACTCCCTAATGAACTCATCTTTGAGTGGGAGGTTGTCAAATGGTAGCAAAAGAGATAGGTCTGATCTGTGCAACAAGAAAAATATAAAGAGTAAAAGATTACTCACTATTTTAAGAAGAGACAGAATATTAAACAAATCAAGATCCGATATGTGCAGTAGCTTTTTAAAAATTTAAAAATAAAAAATCCCAGCTCGTATTCCCAAGATTCTCAATTCTCAAAAAACTGAAACTCAATGAATACAAATTGGCATGGCACTGATACTCTTTCAACTACTCAAGTATAAACCAAGATAACATGTATTTACTTTTCGAGCAACTCCATTCCTATTTTTCTGCTTCCAGAGTTTATTATTCTTTAGTTTTTACTTAGCCAACAAGTAATATGCTAATCAAGAGAAAAAAGAATATATTTTGGCATATTGAAAGCAAAGTTAATATGGAACATGGAATTTACCTTTTAAAATTTGAAGAACATCGGTCACCGCATCATTATGGGGCCATTATCTCAAACTTGTGTGAAGCTTCTCCGGTAAATAGATTTAATAATAAAGGCCCACCAGCAGCTTTCCCCGACAACTACAATCATCATTAACATGACCAAAAATATCTACATTGGAGTTCCAGAACACATAAAGGAACAAGAATGCAACCTTATTCAACAATCCAAATCCTAATCCTTCTATTGAGTGCAACTTCTGTTGGGGAAACATTGGAATAAACTTGATGGAACTATTCTTCAAAACTCCAAGAGGAACTATGTATAGTATCATATCTCCCTTGAATACTTGGTCCCTAGTAGCAACCTTTGCACTATCACTATCATAACAAATAGCATGCACACTTCTTTCAAAAATGATAGACACATTTTCCGCCAAGGCATGAATTAATCTTCTATTTCCACCGGGCAAGAAGTAGTGATCCCCTCCCATATCATAAGGGTCATCTTGGTACCAAATTTCTAAGGAAATCTTTTAAAGCAAACCTACAATTACATATTTTAGATTTACAAAATGCTAGTTAAACAACCTCATCTCCTCATCATTCATCGAGACACCAAAATCCTCTCCCAAAGTCTCCAATGCTACTCCAAGAGAAATATCCTGAGATAATTCTAGACTACACTTGTTTGACCTTACCAAAAAAGACCATTATAAGCAATCTCTATTCTTTTATCCAAATACTCATCTACAGGCTTTCCGTCAACACGATACAGTGGACAATGGTCTCTCACCTTATGAAGTATATATGATAACTGCCGAGCAGACAAACCAAGAAGATTCTCTAATATACCTATCAAGACACTCCCTCCTTAATCAGCAGCTACCACCTTATTCCCTCTTTCCATGTTTTTTGTATATACCCTTCCACCATCACAATTTCTTCCCTCCAAAATAGCTACTCCAAAGCCAAATAACATTAGTTACCTCACAGCTGCTAACCCAGCTAGATTTTCCCCGATAACAATCACTCTACCCTTGCCAAGCTTAGCTAGAATCATACCCTTAATTGCTAACAACACCCAACGATCAATATATCTATACAATAACAAGTAGTTATCTGCAGAATCAAATAACCTACTATTGCATTCCAAATCGAAAAACATATCTTTGCTCACCCAAATTGAGAGATTTTTACGCAATTTGATAATAATATGATTTCTAATTAAAATATAAAAATTATACTATTCAACCCTGCCAACTACAATAACAACCCTAGCATCAACTTCTTCATCCAAAAATGAGTCGGATGAAAATCGAACACTTAATGCAATTAAAGCCTCAGAAGGCAACTCTTTGTTTGTACAAATAGTCTCATCCAAAACATCTTGTCTTCTCAAATTCACACTTTTAACCAATTTAGAACCACTACTTCTCTCTGCAAAATCCAAAATTTTTACTTAGGGTTCGCTAAATTAACCTTAAAAAGATGAAAAAAGCAATTTACACTATTCTTCATCCATTTTACCAAGAAAATCACTAGATACCTGGTTCAAAGGTTGTTTGCTGCTTCATGTACCTCGTCATCTTTCCATGACAGGAGATAGAAATGATTCTAGATTGAAAAGGAGTTAGGGGTAGACCTGAATTTGAAAAGAACTGAAATTAGGAGTAAAATTAAGGGTTTGAGTTTGGCAAATGAACTGGGAATTGGAGAAGAATTTTTCTGATTGATTTTTCTACTTTCGATAAGTGTTTCAGTAACCGAAAAGATGATGATGTGACCAGAGATGCTGAAAATGGATGATTGGTAAAGATGGGTTCGATTTTTATGGACTATATCAACTTTCTTCGTTGTAACGAAGAGAAGAAGAAAGGAAGAAAAAATGGTTGTTTTTGTTCTTGAGAATGAAAGATAAAAAGATACTGAAATATATGCATGATTAAAAATGTCCAACGTGCCACTTGTTAACAATACTCTGAAAACTTTAAAAACACATTCATATTTATTTGACGAAATGTTTTCTTTTGTATGTATACTTGCTTCTTCCACATGTCACTTGTCAACCAGTGTCAGAACATTTTTCACTCATCCATCCACATCTCCATCGGGACCTTACTTCTCCTTGCTCGTATCGACTCCTCGAGAGAAATAGATATTACTTCTCCTTGCTCGCATCGGCTCCCCAAGAGAAACATACGAATAGACAACTCTACCAAAAGGGCCTTGATGAACACCACATCACTATTAGTCAACTTATTCACTCATCCATCCACATCTCCACCGGGACCTTCTCCTAAGTCAACTTATCCTCCACATCACCCACCGTCTCAAAGGGTTCTATAGCACTAGAGCCACCAACACATCTCCTCAACCTAGAAACATGAAGAACCGAACAAACCATAATCATATCCCTAGGCAAATCCCGTCCATATGCAACCTTGCTAGCTTCCTCTATAATCTAAAAGGACTCACAACCATACCTCATTTGTCAACCTTAACCATACCTATTCCACTTGATGCCACGAACCACCATCTCCCTCTTGGGAGATAACCTCCACTCTACCATCTTTCCATCTAAAAGTTCCAACTCTAATAAGGAAGAATCATGACCTTGCTTAAACTAGACCTCCTCAACAAACAAAGATTGGAACCACCAAGAACTCTATACTACCATTCTCAACTTCCCTCAACCTAACTTCCAATCTTACCAACAAATGGACCCCACTAGTCTCCTCCTTGCCACCATTATCCACACACAATAGACTACTTAGAGCACCAACCACAACACTAGCCCTACCGAAGAAACTAATGCACACTCATGTCATAATCCTTAGGGAGCTCTAATCACCTCCTTGTTACCAACCACTCACACTTATAATATTTAACAAATAACCTCACATTTTCCATGACTTGCAACACTACCCCCAAATGACTCAAAAACTCTAAATAAATCAACACTTCAGTACTAGAGGTCACCACAAACAAGCCAATGTAGGGTTTTAAGGCCTTATTCATAAAACCCATAAACACAATTGATACGTAAGCTAACCAAACAACTCCACCAATATTAATAATGCTCACTTGGAGACAAAACTCGAACCAAAGATCATTCTTAGTGAAATGAGTAACCCATTGTACTTGAACCAATCGATAGACCATCCTCAACTATCATATTAAAACCTTATAGGTTCTACACCCATTGGAAATATGTTATGCAAGTAGCCCAAATTATCCCAAGACCTCCAACACATCAAGCTAAGTTCGTCCAAGATCACAAGATAAGACTTCTACTCAATAAAAACATGGGGCAACCCTCAGATATCAATTAAAGCTTAGGATAAGAATTGACCTACCTTTTTTGCTACCATTTGACAACCTCTCACTCAAAGACAGGTTCATTAGGGAGTTGGACATGCGGATTCACCAACTAGCTTGACTGGAAGCCACTAACCACGTGGAGGAGGAGGATGACCAAATGTAGCCCCAGTTCCTACATGGTAATATCATATAGACATAGAATATGCGTTAGTACATTTGAATATACTAAATATGTAGTATGCAATACAACAAAAGATAGGCAACATAATTGAAATGCATAAACATAGTCAATGGGTAACATGGTAATGATATGACATGTATGAATGATGCTGGAAGTAAAATCATCCTTAAACAAATCAAATACAAAAGTAGAAGCAGGCCATCATTATAGACCAAGCAAATAGTGCTTAGAATCGAAGGTATGGCACCCCCTTAGAGGGTGATTAAGGTATATACCCCTTAATCAGTAGATGAACAACACAACCTTCATCAAGGTGGCTAAGATATCCACCCCTCAAGAATGGTTAATGGACGTCACACCCTCCATTTAGGTGGCTAAGGTATCAACCCCTTGCTGGTTAATGGACATCCCACCCTCCATTTAGGTGGCTAAGGTATCAACCCCTTTCCGGTTAATGGACATCACACCCTCAAATTAGGTGGTCAAGGTGTCAACTCTTTTACCGATTAATGGATATCACACCCTCCAATTAGGTGTTCAAGGTATCAACCCTTCAACAATGGTTGATGGACATCACACCCTCCACCAAGACGGTCATCTTATAATAACATAGACACTCTTCAAAATATAATTGATATGAACATTCATTTTATCATCATAAAGTCATTCAACTCATAATACATGCTTTGGACATTCAATTCCTCAAGAACCACATTCGAATATTTTATCAAACACTTAGAGGGTGTGTAGTGCTAGTTTAAAACCATGTTATTCAACAGTGAAATCATGCTAGTAAATTCAACGTAAAAGTTTTAATAGATATTTAGCAACACACTCAAGAAATAGACATCAAAATGCTCCACCAAACCTTTTAATAGATCTTAGATTCATAGCCTCAACCATAGCAAAATAGTCACAATTTTAGAAACCCCAATATTGTGTGTAGTGATTTTCATAATAGATAAGACTCCTAAATGAATCAACTTTAAATCATGTAATTTTTGAGTGAAGATAGCTTGGTTATCATGGTTGAAAGGAACCCATGAAATAAACCCACGTACCTTAGCTTTAGAGATGAACTTGAGAAGATTGGAGATTGAGACTTGAGGCTTGAATGAAATCCTTAAGATTGGTCTTGAGTTTTTCAACTTGAATTTTGCGTTAAATATGAGTCAAAGTGTTTGATAGGATATTGGGGAAAGTTATGGAAGATATGAGGGCGAAATAAGTCTAAGTATAGGTATTTTCTCATGTGGGAAGGCTTAGGCCCAAGACTTAAAACTCTTGGACCGAACTAAAAAAATGACCAGAATAAGGCACAAGCACGTCGCATGGAGGATGCGCCTGAACACTATTTTGGGCTCACTTTGAAAATTTGGATTTTTCTACGGTTACTCTAAAATCGAGGTTAGACCTTTTTCCTTCTAAAGTGAGCTGATTTTGTCATCTTATCAACCGCAACTCAAATGGAATCAAAACCCATTCTAGTCTTGGGCAATCTAAACACAAAATCCATATTTATCTCTCCCCACTTCCAAGTAGGAACCTTAATGTCTTGGGTTAGGCTACCCAACCTTTGATATTCAATTTTGACTTGTTGACAACTATTGCAACCAGAAACGGATTTTGCAATGACCCTCTTTATGCATCCCTATAAATATATATCCCTCAAGTCTATACACTTTGGTGGAAGAGAAGTGAATAGAATAAGAAGAACTATAGGCCTCATCAAGAATTTTCTCATTTAAACCATCAACACAAGGCACACACAACCTAACTTGTTACCTAAGGCCACCATCTCCCCCTTGGGGAAAAACCTCTACTTTGCCCTCTTTAACTAAGGCCTTCAACTCAAGCAACGAGAAGTCAAGATCTTGTTTTGCTATCACCTCATCGACCAATGAAGATTCAGACCCATCAATAACACAACACCATCATCACCAAACTCTTTCAACCAAACCCCCAATCTAGCCAATTGATGCACCTCCCTAGCCATTTTCTTATCACCACCATCGACATGAGCTAGGCTACCCATAGACACCCCATTCAAAGAATCCACCTCAATATTTTCCTTACCTAGATGATAACGCGCACTCATATCATAGTCTTTTAGAAGTTCTAACCACCTTCTTTGCTTCAAGTTGAGATAATTTTTGAGTGAAATTGGAGACTCTTATGATCGGTAAACAAATCAACATGCACCCCATACAAGTAGTGATGCAAATCTTTAATGCAAAAATAATGGCGCTAACTCTAGATCATGGGTAGGGTAGTTCCTTTCATGCACTTAGAGTTTTCTAGAAGCATAGGCTATGACCTTACCATTTTGCATCAAAACACAACCTAAACCAACCTAGGAAGCATCACAATACACGACAAATCCCTCTATCCCATCCAGTAATGACAATATATTAGTGGATATAAGCTTATCTTTCAATATTTGGAAACTCCTCTCACATTGATCGGTCCACAAAAACTTGGCCTTTTTTTAAGTCAACTTTGTCATATAGGAAGCAATGGAGGAGAACCCATTCACAAACCTTCTATAATAACCCACTAGGGCCAAGAAGCTCCTTATATCCGATGGGGTCAATGGTCTAGGCCAGTTTCTAATCACATCAGTCGTCTTAGAATCCTCCTTAATACAATTCCCCGACACCACATGATCTAAGAGTGCAACCTCCTTCGACAAAAATTCATACTTTTCATACTTAGCATATGATTTCTCCTCCCTCAACCTTTGCAACACAACCCTCAAAGTGACCCATATGCTCCTCCCCACTATATTAATAGATCAAAATATCATCAATAAAGACAACAAAAAAGGAATCAAGGTAGGGGTTGAAGACCCTATTCATAAGGTCCATGAAGATGGTCGGTGCATTGGTCAACCCAAATGACATCACAACAAACTCATAATGCCCATATCTAGTCTGGAAGTCCATCTTGAGAATATCACACTCCCTCACCTTTACTTGATGATACCCGAACCGAAGATCAATCTTAGAAAAATAGCTGGCCCCTTTCAATTGGTCAAACAAATCATCAATTCTAGGAAGAGGATACCTATTCTTTATAGTGACCCTATTGAGTTGCTAGTAGTCAATACACATCCTAAGGGACCCATCCTTTTTTTTCACAAACAACACCGAAGCACTCCCAAGGTGATTGGCGAGGTCTAATAAATTCCTTCTCCAGCAAGTCCCTCAATTCTACCTTTAGCTCCATCGGGGCCATATGGTAAGAGGGAATAGAAATGGGTTGAGTATCGGGGATGAGTTCTATGCCAAAGTCTATTTCCCTTTCGGGAGAAACCCTAGGAAGGTCATTTGGGAAGACATCAAGAAACTCATTTACAACACGACTGACTCTATGGGAAGGACTTTAGACTTCACATCCCTAACCCTCACAAGATGGTTAAGACACCCCCTAGAGATCAACTTACGTTCTTTAATGTGAGAGATGAATCTACCCTTGACCACATCTTCACTTTCCCATTAAAGAACAGTTTCATTTGAAAATTGGAATTTGACCCTATGGGCTCTACAATCAATAGAAGCATAGTAGGTACACAACCAATCCATCCCAAGAATGACATCAATTCAACCATATCTAATTCAACATGATTGCAAGGAAACAATTTATGCAAAATGCAAATAGGACAACTTTTATAATCTTTCCTAGCAACAATAGATGCACCAATAGAAGTAGACACTTCATATGACTCATGCAACAAATCGGGGTCAACATGGAACTTCTGGACAACAAAGGGGGTGAAAAAAGTAAGAGTGGCACCCGACTCAACTAATGCATATATATTAAAGTCAAAGATTTTCAACATACCAGTAACAACATCGGGAACCTCACCAACCCCTTGCCTCCTATGTAGAGCATAAAATTGATTGTTCCTTGGGGCACCACCTTGATGACCACCCCTACCCAATGGAACAGCATTAGCACCCCGGTCCTTGCCACGATTTCTTGGACAATCAACCTTTTGTGACCAACCTCGACACATTCAAAGCATGCATTAGAACCCTTCAAACTTGGGCCCTTGTAACTCTTTCCACATTTAGTACACACGACAATAGGAATTGACGACGCCTTTGGAACTTACCCTCCAAACGGGTCCTTGTGGCCTCATGACCCCTTCGCTTCCTCAACTTTTCTTCCTCAATTTGTTTGGCACATCGCATCAATCTAGACAAATCCATATTACTAATTAGCAAAGCTGACCAACATTCTACATTCACCAAGTTGGAGACCCCCATCACAAACTTATTCATCCCAGATCTAAGACCGGCCACTGAATTAGGAGCTTACTTTGAAAGTTGATCAAACTTGAGGGGAAACTCCCTCACACTCATGGAATATTGCTTCAACTTCATAAATTCTACAAACTTAGCTTCCTTAAGCTCAAGAGCATAGAACTAATTAAGAAAAGCCAATTTGAACTCCTCTTGAAGCACCACATTACCACTTCCCTTCTTTCTCTTTCATTTATCACATCATATTTGGGCTGCCCCTTTGAGTTGGTGTGCACCAACTTCACCTTTTCATTTGGCCGAACACCCATCTTATTCAAAATCTTGTTGACCTCATTAATGAACTCTTGTGGGTCTTCATCCACCTCTGGCCCAAGGAACACCGGAGGATTCATCCTCATAAAGTCCCTAACCTAGCTCCCAGGATTGTAGCATGAGTGTCTTAGGCCCCTTGGTTGACTTAATTGGCCACAACTTGTGTAAGAATAATGAGAGCATCCCGGAGCTCACCATTGGTAGGTTGCTCCTCGGGATTTTGGGCCCTTCTTCCTTAAGTGTTAGGCATGATCTAGCATAGCAAAGAACAATTGTTAGGGGGAAAAACTTACCACAACTCTATAGCATGACTTAAAACATGAAGAAGGGAAATATTTCATAAATTGCCTCATAGCCTCCTATTCATAGTCATAGCACGTTTCACAACCATGAATAGGACTCTAATCAATGCGGTGTGTTGGACTCTTAGGATCTATCATCCTAGTGCTCTGATACCAAGTTTGTCATGATCCAAAACTAGGTCTATATATGACATGGTGAATGGGGAACCCGAAGGAACCCCAACAAGCCTCTTAACTTATCATTACACATCATCGGCCACGGAAGCATACTAAAGACACAAAGAGTAAGAAGAGGGGCAAAGGGTATAAGGAGATAGCTTGCATAACATCATAATCAAGAGGCAAAGAGTCAAAGCTCATATCATAGATATATAGCACGTCCAACAAACACCTCTACTACAAAGATAAGAGTGGGGGCCAAGATAAAGAAATCAGGCTCACCCTTATAGTCAAAATAGATCATAAAGAAAAGTGTCTCAATACATAATAAGAGAAACATAGATAAACGTCCCCGAAATGGAGGACTTACCTACTAGCTTGAGTAGTACTGAACTAGCCACGTGGAGGAGGAGGATTATCAATATGGGCATCGGGTCTTACATGGTGACATTATATAGGCAAGAGTATGCATTAGTATACTTGAATGTACTAAGTATGTGGGATGCAGTGTAACAAGACATAGGAATCCTAATCAAAATGCATAACAATAGGTAATAGGCATAATATAACAATTTGGCACGTATGATCAATGCTTAAGTAAAACATGCTTCAGTAACTCATGTTTATGTCGGATATTATATGTGTAGAAGAGAACAAGCTAGATTTCCAAAGTACAAATCCCTTAGTAAGTTGATGAGGATGCCACCTCATCACCCTGGTGGTGAGGTACAAACCCCTCACTAGGTTGATGAGTACAAATCCCCATCTAGTTTATCAAGGCACTCGCCCCTTGATTGGCTATCAAGGTACTAACCCTCCAACAAGGTTATCCAGGCTCTTAATCCCCCCTATCGTACATGGTCTAATGCAATACTTCATATAGAATATATCATATGCACAAGCTCCTTCCACAATCATAACATCAATCATATCTTATCTCATGCTTTGGACCTTCAATTCCTCAAGAAACCACATCCGGATATTTTATAAAAACACTTAGATGGTGTGTAGTGCTAGTGCAAAACCATGCAACTCAAGAGTGAAATCATGCTAGCAAATTCAATGTAAAAGCTTTCAAGCAATTAACATCAAAATCCTTCACTAATCCTTTCAATAGATCTTAGATTCATAGCTCAAAACATGGTAAAATAGTCAAAATTTCATATGCTCAAACATAGTGTGCAGTGATTTTAATAATAATCAAGACCCATGAATAAATCACCTTTAAATCATGCAATATGTAAGAAAAGGAAGCTTGGGCATGGTGAAAGGAACGCATGAAAAAAACCCACATACCTTAGCATTGGAGATACTCTTATTGAAGATTGCACATGGAGGCTTGAAGCTTGAAGGAAATCCTAGATCTGGAAGAGGTTTTGAGACTAGAATTTAGGAGATAAAATATTGGCTAAGTGTTTGAATTAGTATTGAGGAATGTTTAGAATGACATGAGGGTTAAAAATTGTTAACTATAGGCATTTATACATTTGAAAAGACTTAGGCCCAAAACTTAAAAGTCTTGGACCAAAGTCAAAGCTGGCAGAATTTTAACACTAGTGCGCACCCTTTCTGCGTCGCGCCAGGGGCGCGAAAAGCTCTCTAGAATTTGCCATTTGGAAAATTGAAATTTCTAATCATTTTCTCTAAATTAGGGGTTAGACCCTTTTCCCACAACTTTGATCCCACTAAACAAGAATATGAAGTCAAATTTTTGATATCACACATGGATTTTAAGATATATGGAAATAACAATTCCGGGCATTTTCAAGGCACATTTTTGGACACTTTAGGGGTCGCTTCATCCACCTTGGATGGTGGACCCTCATCCCCCACCCCTCACCTCCAACCCCCTGCCGCAACTCCTACCCCATACAAAAAAAATTAAGAAAATAATTTACAAAAAATTTAAACAACAACAATAACATACCTAGCCGAATCCCACAAGTGGGGTCTTGAGAGGGCAGAATGTACACAGACTTTACCACTTCCTCATAGAAGTAGAGAAGCTACTTCCTGGGAACCCTCATCTCAAAAACCCATAAGCAGAATAAACTAGATATGACAAAAAGGAAAGGAATGGTAACAAAAAGAGCGACTAATAACAAAAAGCACATGACAATATGTAAATACGATAGAATTAACACATATATGACACAAAATGGAAACACATGATATAACAGGACTACTCCTACTCCCCTTATATACCCAAATGGCAGGCATCCACCTAACTCTACCAACCAATTAGCCTACTACTATAATTCGCGACCTCCACTCCTTTCTATCAAAGGTTGTGTCCTCGGTGAGATCAAATTTTTCCATATCTTGATTGATCACCTCCTCCTAATACTTCTTTGATCTATCTCTATTACTTCGTATAACTCCCAAAACCAAACTTTTGCACTTCCTAATAGGAGCATCGGTACTCCTCTGCACATGTCCAATCCATCGCAGTTTTGCTTCCCTCATCTTATCAACCACAAGGGCCACCTGTACCTTCTCTCAAATGGTCTCATTCTTAATCTTATCACTCCTAGTGTGACCACACATCCATCTCAACATCTTTATCTCTACGACATGCATCTTCTGAATATGTGCATTTTTTATTGGCCAACGCTCCACCTAATACAACAAAGATGGTCTAACCACTATTCTATAAAACATACCTTTTACTTTAGGCGGTATCTTTTTTTTGCACAATACTCCAGAGGAAATTATCCATTTAGTCCATATTGCCCCAATATGATATGTGACATCATCATCGATATCGCCACTACTTTGGATAATGGACCCCAGATACTTAAAGTTTTCCCTCTTGGGGATAGGTAGATTGGCAAGCCTCACATCAATGTATGCTTAATCCCTCGTAACACTGAATTTGCACTCCAAGTATTCTATTTTAGTCCTACTCAATTTGGATACTTTGGACTCCAAAGCATATCTCCAAGCCTTCAACCTATCATTAACTTTTGTTCGAGTCTCATCAATCAATACTATATCATCTACAAATAACATAAACCATGTAACCTTCTCCTTGATAGATCACGTCAGCTTATCCATCACCAAGGAAAACAAGAAAGCGCTCAAGATAGATCCTTGAAAGAGTCTCATCTCAACAGGAAAATACTCTGAGTCTCCTTCCACTATTCATACCCGAGTTTTGGCTCCATTATAAATGTCCTTAGTCAGCCTAATATATGTCATTGTGACACCTTTCACCTTTAGACATCTCCATAGGACATCCTTTGAAATTTTTTCATAGGCCTTCTTGAGATTAGTGAACACCATATGAAGGGCCTTCTTTCTTTCCCTATATTTCTCCACTAATCTCCAAACAAGATGAATTGCTTTAGTAGTCGACCGCTCTGGCATGAATCCAAACTAATTCTCTAAAATAGACACTACTCTTCTCACCCTCATCTCCCCCACTCTATCCAAGACCTTCATAGTGTGACTTAATAGCTTAATACCTCTATAATTGTTGTAGCTTTGAATATTCCCTTTGTTCTTGTACAATGGAACCATTGTACTCCTCCTTCATTCAATGGGCATCTTGACAGTCTTCATAATAGCATTGAACAGTCTACACAACAACTATATGTCATCCTTTACCATATTCTTCCAAAAATCTACCGAAATCTCATCTAGTTCGATCACCCTCCCTCTCTTCATCCTACTAATAGCCCTTCTAACCTCCTCAACTCTAAACCGCCTGCAAGAACCAACATCACGATGACTTTCAGAGTGTGCTAACCCACCTAACGTAAATTTTAATTTTTTACTCTATATCGGACCCTCACCCTCCTAACCCCCCACCCTCACCCCCCTCCCATGTAATACCGCACATCTTAGATGTACTAGTTCTATGCAAATGAAACATAATATGGTTTGGTCAAATTAGTGTCCATTTTTTAAAAGTGCTTGAACCTCATATTAGAGGGTGATATGTACGTCTAGGGTCGAGTATATACAAGTTTTATATCAAATTGAGGAAACCAGGGCCCTAAATAAAGTGATAGAATTGAGGTGGTTGTTGGAGTTAGGAAGCTAGCAGGTGAGTCACCTACTTGCTTAGCTTAAATTTGCTAGCTAGATGGAGACGAGGCACGACTTCGAATCTGACCAAGCCCGATTATGAGTAAAGTCCATGTTAAGGGTGTAACGTTAGGCCATGTTTTAGCATCATAAATGGACTATATTTTCGGACAAAGAGGGATATAAATAGATCCAAAAGACATCACAATTTCTTTGATAATTTTGCCGCAAATTAACTAAAAGAAAAGGGAAATATGGGTAGCAAAGACCCATCAATTTGGAGCCCCTTAAGGCCCAACTGAAAGAGTCAAAATGGTACATTAATCGCTTTATTAAACAAGGCTTATAATAGAAAAGTAAGTTGGCCAAGTGATTCTTTAAAAGGGGACTTATAAGCATCTTACTCAAGTCATTTAACTTGAACAAAAAAATCATATTATTTTTCCAAGTTCTCTCTTAACCCTTTCTTGGCTTTACAAGTAGCCACAAGAGACTTTTAGGGTTCTTAGAGACCCTACACCTTGACGGTAAGAGTAGGTAAGAATACTTATGTATTTAGTATGGTTTTCTTATGTAAAATAAGAGACTATGCTGGTTATGTTTACACTGAAATATTTGGACGGCATGCATCCTAAGGATTGTTGTGCACCTTTCTTGTTGATGAAGAGACTTTTCTCTTCTTCGTTGGCTGGATTATGAAGTAAAGTTTATTTTTTTAACAACTTTTAATTTTTTAGTTATATGACAAGGGTGCTGCACCATTGTTACATTCCACAAAAATGAGTTGTTGTGCGATATCGTAAGTGTGCTCTTAATAGGAACTTGTGGGTTGATAATCGGAGATTGTTGTTTCACATTCTCCATATACTTTAGAACTATTTTTGCATTGTTTTAGGAATATTTTTATGTGTATGTATGGTTGTTACTGTTTGGTTAAAGTTGGAATAGATTTGGGATTGTTGACATCGAAATGTAGCGAGATGACATAATGCTATGCCGCCTAATTGTGTGTTGTGTAGAATTGTTATATGTTGTGCTTGTGGGCTCTTGTAAAACATTCATGGTGCTAAAAAAGGCTGAAAATTATGTGTGTATGAGAATATGTATTAGAAAATATGATCAGAGGCGGAATGGTTGAAAGAATACACTCAGGTTTATAATTATACGCTTGCTGCCCGTGTGTTATTTTTTTTATGAGATTGGGCTGCCAAGATGTATCTATTAGCTGCTAATGCTAGTTTTATACCTACTATATTGTAGATACATATTTAGAAAAAGAGAAGGTTAACTTGAGGTAATAGCGAGGTCGTACAGCGAGGTATGTAAGGCTACTCGATTTCGTATTATTTAGCATGAAACATAGATCCCTCCTTGGCACATAAAGGTACTTACCAACTCCAGTACAACTATTGACCATGTCTCCACTCTTTCAAATGTTCATATGCTCCCATACATACTCATCTTCAAATGTGCATACATACTTGGATACCAAGACACATGGGTTCTTGTTCCTAAATAAAATTCACGAGTTGTTTCATCTCATACACATTCCATTATTTGTGTAATGTACTCTTTTCATTGTTGTATTGTCCTGTATGATCATTTACATATCACATGCTACATCTACGGTCTCATAATGCCGATATTATAGCCACCAAAAGAATCATCTCAAAGTTAACTGAAAGATAAAGTATATTGCTTATTGATGGGTTGTAATCCTAGGGGTGGAAGAATCACCTAGCCAGGGTCGATCATGTCATGGGGGTGGTATCCCAAGGGGTGAAAGGAAAAGCCTAGCCAGGGCCGATCTCGATATAGATTTACCACTGATCAGCTGGTCATTTGTATTATATGTTGTGCACAGATTATTCACTAAAGGTAAAGTAATAAAAAGAACATAGAGTACATGATCCCATAGTATAAATAAAGGTGGTCTCTTATCTCGCACCAGCTCATAGTTTCATTTGAGTTGTTACTTCATATACAGTATTTCCTTCCTTACATATTCAATGCATTATTTTTTACTGATGTCCCTTACGGGGGACCTGCATTTCATGTTGCAGGTATAGGTGCTAGTAGCTCTCACTAGTAGAAGTACAGGATATCCAGCTACTGTTACCAAGCTCCAAGTTGCTTCGGAGCTTTGTGTGTCTAGAGCTTATATTTTTGTATTATATAGTTAGTCGAGGCAGGGCCTATCCCGACCCTTATCAGATACTTTTCCTTATCTAGACAATTTGTAGACAATGTAATATAATGTGTGTTCAAGTCTCATACTTCAAACATCGTAGCCCCAGCGACCTAGTCATATGCATTTTCTTTTGGCTTGTTATTACTATTTATTTTCTTAAAAGCATTTTGAATCTAGAAACCCCTCATAATATGTATAGAAATTTTGTGGATACATGTTGGTTCTCCCGAGCCTTATCGGCAATGGGTACCAGTCCGCCTTAACGGGACTTTTTAAAATTTTAATTTATAGAAAAATCAATTTTTGAATGTGCCTATAATAATAGCTACCTCTCAAGTATCAAGGTGTCTCCAATGAAAGGGGTTACGAGATTTAGTAAGAAAGGAAAACTGAGCCCACGTTACATAAGGCCATATAAGATTATTAAGAGGTTTGGGTAGATTGCATATTAACTAGAGCTGCCCCCAAATCTTTCAATGGGTCATCCCATTTTTCATGTCCTAATGGTTCTAAAATGCATAGGTGACCCATCTCGTCTCACTCCTATTGAAGATGTGCAAGTTACAAAAGATCTCACCTATGAAGAGGTACCTATTACTTTTCTGGATTGTCAAGTTAAGAAGCTAAGGAATAAAGAAATAGCTTTAGGAAAGTACTTTGGTGGAGCCAGCAAGTAGAAGAGATAACTTGGGAGAGTGAAGAAGTGGTGAGATATAAATACCCTTACTTATCTGAAGCTAAACAGGAAGTGCAACATGTAGAGCTAGGGGCATTAATAGGTATGTGTGTTTGAGTACTTGTTATGTTGTCAAAAGTTTGTTTAAGTACAAGTTTGAACATAGTGAAGCAATCTAATTATGCTAATATTCGAGGACGAATGTTCCTGGTGAGGGAGGATGTAACACCCCATATCTTACATGTACTAGTTTAATTTAAATCAAACATGATATGGTTTGGTCAAATTAGTGCCCATTTTTAAAAGTGCTTGAATCTCATATTAGAGGGTAATATGTACGTCTAACGCTTAAGAGGGTTGAATATATACAATTTTTATGTCAAATTGAGGAGATCAAGGCCTAAACAAAGTGAGAGAATTGAGGTGCTTGTAGGATTTAGGAAGCTAGCAGGTGATTCACCTACTCGCTTAGCTTAATTTTCTAACTAGATGGAGACGAGGCACAACTTCGAATTTTTCCAAGTACGATTATGAATAAAGTTCGTGTTAAGGGTGTCACTTTAGCCCATGTTTTAGAATCATAAATGGACTACATTTTCAGCCCAAGAAGGATATAAAAAGATCCCAAAGATATCACAATTTCTTTGATAATTTAGGCCCAAACTAACTAAGAGAAAGGAGAAAAATGGGCAGCAAAGGCCCATCAATTTGGAGCCCCTTAAGGCCCAAGTGAAAGGGCAAAAATGGTACATTAATCACTTGATAAAATAAGGCTTATAAGGGAAAAGAAATTTGGCCAAGTGAACCTTTAAAAGGGGATTATAAGAATCTCACTCAAGTCATTTAACTTGAATAAAAAAATTAGATTATTTGTCCAAGTTGTCTCTTAACTCTTTCTTGACTTTACAAGCAGCCACAAGAGACATTTAGGGTTTTTGGAGAAGCCCTACACATTGAGGGTAAAGGTAAGTAAGAATACTTATGTGTTTAGTATGGGTTTCTTATGTAAAACAAGATGCTAGGCGGGTTATGTTTAAGCTGAAATATTTAGACAGCATGTATCCTAAGGATTGTTATGCACCTTTCTTGTTGATTAAGAGACTTTTCTATTCGTGGTTGGCTGGATTATGGAGTAAACGTTATATTTTTAACAAATTTTATTTTTGTAGTAATATGACAAGAATACTGCACCATTGTTACAGTCCACAAAAATGAGTTGTTATGCGATATCGTAAGTGTGCTCTTAATAGGAACTTATGGGCTGATAATCGAAGATTGCTATTTCATGTTATCCATATACTTTAGAACTATTTTTCACTATATTAGGATTGTTTTTATGTGTATATATGGTAGGAACTATTTGGTTAAAGTTGGAAAATATATGATAGCGAGACGACGTAATATTATGTCGCCTACTTGTGAGTTGTGTAGAATTGTTATGTGTTGTTCTTGTGGGTTATGTAAGACTGTATGGCACTAAAACAGGCTTCACATGATATGTATATGAGAATGTATATTAGAAAATATGATTAGAGGCAAAAAGGTTGAAAGAATACTCTCAGGTTTATAATTATATGCTTGCTGCCTTTGTGTTAGTTTTTTCATGAGATTGGGCTGCCAAGATGTATCTATTGGCTGCTAACGCTATTTTTATCATATTCTATATTGTAGATAAATATTTGGAGGAAGAGAAGGTTATCTCGAGATAATAGCAAGGTCGTACAGTGAGGTATGTAAGGCTACTCGATTTCGTATTATTTGGCATGAAACATAGATCTCTCCTTGGCTCATAAAGGTACTTACCAATTACGACACAACTATTGACCGTGTCTCCACTCTTTCACTTGTTCATATGCTCTCGCACATAGTGTCCTTCAAATGTGAATCTATACTTGGATACCAAGAAATATGGATTCTTGTTCCTAGATAAAGTTCACGAGTTGTTTCATCTCATACAGATTCCATTATTTATGTACGTACTCTTTTCATCGTCATATTGTCCTGTATGATCATTTACATGTTACGTGCTACATCTACAGTCCCATAACTCTAATATTATGACCACAAAAAGAATCATCTCAAAGATAACTGAAAGATAAAGTAAAGTATATTGCTTATTAATGGGTGGTAACCGGAGGGGTGGAAGAATCACCTAGCTAGGGTCAATCCTATCATGGGGGGGAGGTGGGGTTGCCCAAGGGGTGAATGGAAAATCCTAGCCTGGGCCGATCCCGATATAGATTTACCACTAATTAGCTTCATTTGTATTACATATTGTACACAAATTATACAATAAAGGTAAAGTAATAAAAAGAACATAAAGTACATGATCAGATAGTATAACTAAAGGTGGTGTCTTATCAAATGCCAGTGCGTAGTTTCATTTAAGTTGTTATTTCACATACTATATTTTTTGCCTTACATGTTCAGTACATTATCTCATACTGACATCTCTTACGGGGGACCTGCATTTCATGTTGTAGGTACAGGTGCTAGTAGCTCTTCCCAGTAGGAGTACAGGATATCTAGTTATTGCTACCAAGCTCCAAGTTGCTTCGGAAATTTGTGTGTCTAGAGCTTATATTCTTGTATTGTGTAGTTAGTCAAGGCGGGGCCTGTCCCGACCCTTATCAGATACTTTTCCTTATCTAGATGCTTTATAGACTATATAAATTAAAGTGTGATCAAGTATCGTACTTGAAACAATGTGGCCCCAATGGCCTAGTCATATGCACTTCCTTTTGGCTTGTTATTACTGTTTACTTTCTTAAAAGCATGTTGAATGTAGAAACCCCTTATAATATGTATAGAAAGTACGTGGATACAAATTGGTTCTCCCGAGCCTTATCGGCAACGGGACTCAGTCCGCCTTAACTGGACTTTGGGCATGACACCCCAACCCCATAAAAAATTAAAATTTTAATTTATAAAAAATTCAAAGTTTATAAATGTTAATATTTTTTACTCCACCTTAGGCCCTCCATCCCCCCAACCCTAGCTCTCGCCCTATCCCCCAACCCCTAGTCCCCACCCCAACCCCACTAGCACCCGCATATAAAAAATACTAAAATTTTATATATACAAAAAAATCAAATATTAAAAAATTTAATTTTACAAAACATTCAAACTTTAATTTTAATTTTTTACTCCACCCCACCCCTAACCCCCTATCTTTACCCTCTCATCTCCCAAAAGAGAATTTAAATATTTATTTTTAATAAACATTTTAAATTATGAAAAAAAAATTCAAATGTCAAAAACTAGAAAAATATCTCTTGAAGATTATTATTAGAAAGAAGAAAAAAATTGTATTTTTGTTTGAAAAGTAATGACATATATGTGTGTGTGTGTGTGTATGTGTGTGTGTGTGTGTGTGTGTGTGTGTGTGTGTGTGTGTGTGTGTGTGTGTGTGTGT
>JAOTQR010145995.1:0-12319 GCA_025774065.1 Solanum ossicruentum
CTGCGGCTAATTCAAGATCATGGGTAGGGTAGTTCTTTTCATGCACCTTAAGTTGCCTAGAAGCATAGGCTATGACCATACTATTTTGCACTAGCACACAACCCAAACCAACTCTAGATGCATCACAATACATAACAAGACCCTCAAGCCCATTTAGTAGTGACAATATTGGAGCGAACACAAGTCTATCTTTCAATGTTTGGAAGCTTTTCTCACATTCGTCAGTCCACAAAAACTTAACTTCTTTTGGGTCAATTTTGTCATAGGGGAACAAATGGAGGAGAAACCATTAACAAATCTTCTGTAGTAACCTGAAATACCCAAGAAACTCCTAATATTTGACGGGGTCAATGGTCTAGGCCAATTCCTAATCACATCGGTCTTCTTAGGATCCACTATTATACCATCCCCCGTCACCACATGACCCAAGAATGCAACCTCCTTCAACCAAAATTAACACTTATCCTATTTAGCATATAATTTCTCCTCCCTCAACCTTTGAAACACAACCCTAAAATGAACTATATGCTCCTCCCTACTTTGTGAGTAGATCAAAATATCATCAACGAAGACCACAATAAAGGAATCAAGGTAAGGTCTGAAGACCCTATTAATTAGATCCATAAAGATAGCCGGTGGGTTAGTCAACCCAAACGACATCACAACAAACTCATAATGCCCGTATCTAGTTCGGAAGGCCATCTGGGAATATCAAATTGCCTCATTCTCACTTGATGGTACCCGAACCAAAGATCAATCTTAGAGAAGAAGCTAGCCCCTTGCAAATGGTCAAACAAATCATCAATTCTCAGAAGAGGACATCTATTCTTTATAGTGACCCTATTGAGTTGCCAATAATCAATGCATATTCTATGTGACTCATCTTTATTTTTGACAAACAACATCGGAGCACCACAAGGTGATTGACTAGGTCTAATAAATCCCTTTTTCCTAACAAGTCTTTCAATTGCTCTTTTCACTCCTTCAACTCCTCTATGGCCATAAGAAAAGGGGGAATGAAGATAGGTTAAGTGTTCAGAAGCAGATCTATGCCAAGTTCTATCTCTCTTTCAGGAGGGACACCAGGAAGTTCATTGAGGAAGACATCAAGAAACTTGTTTACAACAGGGACCTACTCAATGGAAGGGACTTTGGACTCTACAACTTTAACCCTCACAAGATGATATAAACACCCCCTAGAAATCAACTTATGGGCCTTAATGCATGACATGAATCTACCTTTGACCAAAACATCTTCACTTTCCCACCCAAGGACGGGTTCATTAGGAAATTGAAACTTGACCCTACAGGTTCTACAATCAATAGAAGCATAGTAGGCATGCAACCAATCCATCCCAAGTATGGCATCAAAATCTACCATGTCTAATTCACCAAGATCACAAGGCGACATATTATGCAAAATGCATATAGGACAACTCTTATAAACTTTACTAGAAATAATAGAGGCACCAATAGGAGTGGATACTTCATATGACTCATGCAACAACTTGGGGGCGACATGGAACGTTTTAGTAACAAAAGGAGTAACAAAGAAAAGAGTGGCCCCTGGATCAATCAAAGCATACATATCAAAGTTAATGATTTTCAAATATATCGATAACAATATCGGGGACCTCACCAACCCCTTGCCTCCCATGTAGAGCATAGAATTGATTGTGCCTTGGGGTAACATGTTAAGGACCACCTTTACCCAATGGAACAACATTTGCACCTCGACCCTTGACATGGTCGCTTGGGCAATCTACCTTCATGTGACCAAGCTCCCCACAAACGAAGCATACATGAGAACCCTTTAAACATGGGGCCATCATGACCCTTCCTACATATAGAACCATCATTAGGAGCCACACCACCGATACCTTGAGGTCTAGTGAAGTTATTGGCAAATCCCTATTTGTAGCATAAGGAGGCCCTTGGCCTTGATGGAATCAGCCACCCCAATGGAATGTACCCATGTGATGAGCTCTCTTGGCCTCATGGCCCCTCTTTTTTGTCATCTTTTCTTCCTCCATTTTCTCAGCATATGTGATCAACTAAGACAAATCCATGTCAACAATATGCATTGTAAACTAGCATTTTTCATACCAATTCAGAGACCCCCATAACAAACTTATTCATCCTTGACCTAGGATCGGCCACCAAGTGAGGAGCATACTTGGAAAGTTGATTAAAGTTGAGGGCATACTCCCTCACACTCAAGGCACCTTGTTTAAAGTTCATAAACTCTACCAACTTTGCCTCCTTAAGCTCAAGAGGGAAAAACTGATTAAGGAAGGCTAATTTGAACTCCTCCCAAAGAACCACATTACAAACTCCCTTCCCACCATTCCATTGCTCATACCTAATTTGGGCTACCCTGCTGAGTTGTTACGCTACCAACTTCGCCTTTTAATTTGGTCCAACACCCATGATATTCAAGATTTTGTAGCTCTCATCAATGAATTCTTATGGGTCTTTATCCACCTTTTAGCCATGGAAAATCGGAGGATTCAACCTCACAAAGTATCTTAACCTAGCTCTTGGGTATTAGCATGAGGTAATTTGGCCCCTTCTTTAGACTTCTTTGGCCACCACTTGTACAAGCATAGTAAGGGCATCCCGGAGCTCACCATTAGTAGGTTGCTCCTTGGGAGTTTGGGCCTATCTTCCTCTAGTGTTTGGTACGGTCTATCATATCAAAGATGAATCGTTAGGGGAAAAACTCACCACAACTCTATAGACCGACTTCGAACATAAAGAAAGGAAATATATTCTAAAATGCCTCACAACCTCCTATTCATAGTCATGGTGTGCTTCACAACCATGAAAAGGACTTTAGTCAACGCGGGGTGTTGGATTCCAAAGATCTATCAACCTAGTGCTTTGATACCAAGTTTGTCACGATCCAAGCCTAGGGCCTAGGCGTGACATGATGAATGTGGAACCCGAATGAACCCCAATCAAGCCTCTCAACTTATCATTACAAATCATTGATCGTGAAAGCATGTAAAAGACATAAAACAAGTATATGGGGCATAGAGGGCTAAAAGATAGCTTGCAAAACAACTTCAATAAGGGCCAAGGAGTCATAACTCATATAATAGACTAATAACTTACCCAATAAACACCTCTAGATACATAGGTAGAGCGGGGACCAGAACAAATCAATCGGGCTCACCATTATCCTCAAAAGAGAACATAAGAAAAAGTCTCAATACATAGATAATAGCAACATAGTCTAACGTCCCCGAAATAAAGGACTCACCAACAAGCTTGAAATAGCACCAAACTAGCCATGAGGAGAAGGAGGATGATCAACTTGAGCACCGGTCCCTAGATGGTGATATCATGTAGGCAAGAGTATGCGTTAGTACGTTTGAATGTACTAAGTATGTGGGGTGAAATACAACAATAGATAGACATCATACTCAAAATGCATACATTAGACAATAGACATAGTATAAACATATGATATGTATGATAGCATACGTAAAATATGCTTAAGTAATTCATGCTCATATTGGATATCATATGTGTGGAAGATGCCAAGCTAGTTTTCCAAAGTATGAACCCCTCGGTAGGTTAGTGATATTGCCACCCCTTCACTTGGGTGGATGAGTTACCTTATCTACGTTGGTGATAATGCCGCCTCGCCATCATGGTGGAGAAGTACAAACCCTTACCTAGGGTGATGAGTATAAATCTCTATCTAGGTTAGTGATGATGCCGCCCCATAACCAGGTAGAGAAGTATATACCCTTCACTAGGTAATCCGGGTGCTTAAACCCCCCCAGATTGGGCATGGTCGATTCTACACTTTATATAGGATTCATTATATGCTCTAGTGAAATACTTCATATAGGAACAATAATATACATAAGCTTATTTTATTATCATAACATCATTCATATCATATCTCATGCTTTGGACCTTCATTTCCTCAAGAAACCATAACCGAACATTTTATCAAACACCTTAGGGGTGTGTCAAGGGGGTAAAACCATGCAATATGGAGATGAAATCATGTAAGAAAATCTATAATAAAACAATAAATCAACACCTTGTAGCACCCCCAAGACATTCACATCAAAACCCCACATGAAATCCAAAATTAAATCCAATATTTAAAGCTCAAAACATGCTAAAACAACCATACTTTCATGAATTAAAATCACTGTGCAATAAATTTCTCAATATACAAGAACCATATGTAAAATCAACTTTAAATCATGCAATATTAGTAGAAAGGAGACTTATACACCATTGGTGAAAGGACCCAATGGTTCAACACCACATACCTTAGTTTTGGAGAAGTTCTTAGTGAAGATTTAAGATAGAGGCTTGAAGCTTGAAGAGAATCCTTAAATTCAGATGAGGGTTTTGAGTCTTGAAATTTGGAGTGTATATATGGCTAAGTGTTTTGGGGAGTATTGAGAAATGTTTAGGATGATATAATGGTGAAATTTAGCTGAGTAAAGATAAAAATACGTTTGGGAAACTTGGGCCCATCACTTAGAAATTTTGGGCAGCTCAGGAAAACACTGCCAGGAAAACTACACCTCTCCGTATCGCGGAGAGATCGCGGAGAAGGAATTACTTTGAAGCGTGCCCTTGGCTCGTAGCGGATGGAATGCGTAAACCTCACTGGAACTCTTCACTTAAAAATTTATTATTGCTAATCTTTCTCTCTTAAATAAGGGTTAGACCCTTCTTCACCTAATTTTGTCCCCTGATCAGAAATATGAAGTCACATTCTTGAAATAACGAACTGATTTTAAGATATATGGAAATGAAAATTTTGGGCATTCCGAGGCACTTTTTGGGGTCATTACAATAAAACCCACATACCTTGTACCAATGAATAAGTTTCAAGAGAAATTTGAAGAAGAATTGAATTTTCCTTGGTTCTGAAAGTTTGATTCCACAAGAGTTCTTTGGAATAGATTCTAGAGTGACTTGAAAGAATTAGTCTTGAATGAGGGTTTTGAATTACTGTAGGAGAAATTTAAAAATATAAAGGGGGAGGGTGGGGGTTAAAAGGTCATAAAAAGACTTGTGGATGCGTCCAAATATCAAAAATACAATAATAGAAATGCCCACTTAATTTTCCTCGGAACTCCCCTTGTCCAGCTCCACGGGTCGTGATGCCTTTCAGGGTTGTGAAGAAGCCCTCATCTAGGCCAGATAGATTTTATAAAAAATGTCATAGCTTCTTCATCTGAAATCTGAATGAGTTGAAACCAAGGCGTTAGAAAGCTAATTCAAATAGGTTCAGTATGATAGGTAGTGGGAAACCCATTTAATTTTGTGCGAAGAGATATGCCCATTTAAAGTTGTTTCTTCAATTGGTACTCGTGCAAAACTTAGCCAAAAAAATTCCTTTGAACTTGGCCTGATGTAAGAGACCCATGATAGCATTAGAAAACATATAAATAAGATTGAAGTGCAGGATTGAAAATGAAATTAGCTTGAGTTTGAAGATCCCATACTTGGAAAATTTTTGAGCCCAAAGTGAGCAACACGGAAGGGCTCCATGTTCCATGTGGGGTCACATGGTCCGTGTGCCTGCCCGTATGCCAACACGTGGAGATATTATCAAAGAGTTACAAGATGTGATTCTATACTTAGGAAAAATTCTTACTCTAGAAGGCATACGGTCACCCTCATGATCCATGAGGCATCACACAAGCCACGTGAGAGATCGTGTGACCTCATTTAGTGTCAAAATGGTGGGACTTCAAACCAAGGCCACCACCACATAGCCCTCCACATGGTCCATGAACTGTCACATGGACCATAAGTCGTCCAAGTATGGTATGCCTTAGTTTTAATGACCAACCTTTGGAACCAAATAATGCTTAAGGACAATGGGCCACTCCACAAGACCCTACACGGTCCGTATGGCCTCACACAGGCCATGGGATCCTCCTTATCATGCCACTTGGTCCAGAAACTTCTGTAAAGTGAAATTCCAAGTTCCAATACATACATACAATACTCAGAATGTTACAGTATTGCTGGAGATATAACACTGGAGAGGTTAACAGATCCCCTATCGGCCAATAAGGGAGGATTTATTATCGCACACCTATCGGGCACTGGAAAACCTGACTCACAATAGTATTTCTTCATATTTTTTTGAAGTTATTTCCAAATTTTCTACCAGTTATCATAGCCTCATCTAGTTTTCTACTTAAATAGGAAGCCAAGTTCAAGAAATGGGAGGTGGACATTCGCTTCCACAACCTAAACAACAGAGACCTCACTTTAAAGGAAGATAGAAATATTGTCAGTGCCTTTAACTGTTTGTCTCATGGTAGAAAAAAGTCCACACCTCATAAGCATGGTGAAGCTGAAATTCTAGGTGAGAAGTATGAGTGTTTTGGGAATTAACTATGATTTGTTCAGGATTAAGATGAGAGAAGATGGAGATAGTTATGCCAAAGAGACTTGAGAAATACCTCTAAAATTTCCTGGTCTTCTGGTACTTGAAGAAGAGCACACTACTCTGAATGAGCAAACCGTTACGTGGAAAGCTTTAAGAAAGGTTGAAACTTAGAAGCCCATACTTTTGTTTGGAATTCCATTCCAGAATAACATCAAATAGCTGGACAACACTCTCAATGTAGTTAGTCCAAAGTTTGTTACAGGTTTGGAGAAAAAATGGGCTTCTCTTTGCAACTCCATTAACAAAAATGCCCGCGCGCTGGAAAAGCATAGGGATATCATTGCACCATTAGTCAATCAATTTGAAAATGTAAAACTCGTAAGCCTTCTAGGTATATTAGACACCGTTGTACATTTCCACAGAGTTGCAGAAGGAGTTGTTTAAAAGAATTCCACAGAATCCAGCCTCTTTTTAAAAATAAAATCTGGTATCTCTTATCTCTATTCATCCTTCATTAGTAGCAAAGAGGAAGGAGTTCTCCAAGTTAGAAAGATAGCTTAAAGAAAGAAGTTGTCGGTTGGATTAAGATATTGGAGTAAGAATGAAATTTGTTGTTGAACTAATTAGACTCTATAGTTGGCAGAAGGAGCAAGTTCTAATATTTAGCCAGTTAATTGATCCTCTAAACTTGATCAAAGAGCAACAAAATTATCTCTTTGGCTTGACTTTAGGTCAGGAAAGGCTTTATATGGACAAAAAATTTGATGTAAATGTAACATCCTTCAACTCCATTCATAGGTCCCAAACTTTTTTGTCGTATGTATACAAGATCAAAGTAATGCCTTAGATGTATGATATTCTAAGGATCATTCATAAATGTGCTAAGTGTACTAGAAGTGGATTGGATTAACAAACCTCTAGTACTTTGTCAAGTTCAAAGGTTTCCTATAAGTTAAGTTTTTCACTTTGGATTATGCAAGGGTGAACATCAAAATGACCATAACTCATATCACACATATAAATAGGTGATCCATGACCTACCAAATGAAATATCTTTGAATTTGCTTTCAAATGCAACTAGTTTCACCTAATTTGATGTTCGGAGTTAAATGTTATGGTTGTTTTACTGAGAACTGCTAGTGCAGAGTTGCGATACGACAACCAGTTAAGGATCTTAATTCAGAGTACTACCCATATCGATATCTCATGGAAAAAGTCAGATAAGTTCAATTTTTCAGCCCCAGATTTTATAGAATCAACTACGGGTTGTAGAACTGTTTATGAGTCATATCAGAGGGCTCATAGAAAGTTCCAGGATTCCTAAAGTTTACAAAATGTCCCCTACATGCCGAAGAAGCTTCTATAGGTCGTAGAGGGTCTCTATCCTACCAGCAATTTTAAAGAAGGCTATTTTCAACTTTTTTCACCCTTTGAAGCCTAACTTGTCAGTTTTCACCTAATTAAACCCCTTGAACATAGTTATTCATTTAATTAACTTCAAAACCATCTACTTCATGCCTGAACATAAACTCTCAAGTATCGTCAGGAAAATCATCAAGTAAGGTTAGCTTTCAAGATCCATCAACAAGGTAAGCTATTCTCCATAAAATTTCAATATTCTCAACCCAAATTTCTCCATCTATTCATGAATCATTAAAAATAATCTGATATCATAACCTAGAGTTTCAAGAAAGCGAATTCAAGAAATTCAAGAAAGGATTTTTTGATACTTCTTTTACAAGGATTAGGGTTCTTCATCAAGAACTCTAAGGATTCTACATTCAATATTCAAGGATCGAAGAGAAGTCCTTCATCCAATATTTTTTTCCATGATCTTCCACTCTAAGGGAACTACAAAGAGAATTTCTTTTCTCAAGAACAAGCATCAATGTTCTAAGATCAAGGACTTTCTCCAAGAAAGCTAGTATTCATTAAATTACAATTGTAATATCAATTTTTCAGGTATATAAGGCCCTGAAAACTTTGCTGTACTATATTTGTATCTATAACCACCAGATTTTACCCAAGAACATATCCATAAGTTGAGATCAAGGTTTTCTCCATTACTAGTAAATTTTGTCAAAATACTATTCATATATTTTTCCTTGATAAGAACCATGACTTGTGTTGTTTTTATTATTGAATTAAGATATTGAGACAAGATTTTTAGTCATGGTTATATTTATGAGAATCCTATAGCTATATCATGAAAAGCTACTATGTTCATAGTTTTGAGTTGAGTTTAAGAAGTATTTTAAGTTGTTGTATTTGCAAGATGTTTGAGTAATAAAGATCATGTTGAAATACTTTGTATTGATACAACTTTTAGACAAAGAAATGAGTTATGTTGAGGAAAGTTTAAGCAAAGCTAAAGTCGGGTTAAGTCCCAAAAAGAAAAAAATAATACTTTGAGTAAGAATACTCTTTTAAGTATGGTCATTATAAAAGTTATTTTGGGAGTAGTATTGAGCACCAATATGAGTAAGAGTAATAATACTTGAACTCATAAAGTATGTGGCCAGTGTAGGCTAGGATTGTACCATAAGTACAACTCCTCATTGCCACTGAGATGGTCCAGTTTTAGGATGGATCCACTCTCCTAGTTTTTGGCCCTTAGCCATCCGTTCACTCTCTGTTCAACAAAGGCTATCGATTAGAGAACGTATGGGATAGCTCTGGCAGTGTGGGCAAGATGTCATATAATTATGATGTTCATAGTAATGGCTATCGATTAGAGAAATTCCCCAAGAAGTAAAATTTTTTATTTTTATATCTTTATTCAAGTATTTCTCTCTATTATGCTGCATAATAAATTGATTTGAGGTAATTGCAGAGGTAAGTATTTGAGAATCATATTTTTACATATTTATTTGTGTTCATTAATGCATTAAAGTAAGTACTTCCTTTATATTAAGTTGCACTATTAGACCAATTTAAAAACATATGATTTCGCTTGCATGACATACTTTTGTAAATAAAGTTATCCCAAAGTTGAATTTAAAAGTGAGCATACTATCCGTGGTACTTTTTGGCCATCTTAAATGTTGTACATTCCACGTATTGATGCATTTGGCATTGCATCATTTTATGATGCTTATTCACGTATCCCTGTGTCGGCAGATGCTCAGTGAGATAGTCTGTTGTACCACCCAATGAAATTAGCATAGTACCCCTAGAAGGGAGACATGCACGTAATGCCTCTTTCCATGCTCTATTTGTGAATTCAAGACCATATTTGCGATCAACATGAAAAATAGAGTGGGTAAATGGTCTCGATCTAATTTTTTCGCAACCGATTTGAAAAATAATTTCTCTTAATTAAATCCAAAAATAGTGTGAGTATGCATCAGGGCTACGACATGCCCTGGTCGCGAACCCACACTTGATTTTGTTTAGAAAATTTTTGACGGAGATTGAAAAACTCATTCGAAAAGTATTTGACAAAGAATGCACTAGTACACGACAGGTCTTCGATGTCGACATGTTCCCTAAGGTTGAAAATTTTAAAAACATTTTTAGGGGCATTCCATACCTTTCTCCGCCCATCCTAGACGAATACCCTGCCATTTTAAAGTCATTTTTTCCCTTATATTCTCAAACACACATAAATTCCCCTCACTTTTCCATGAACATCAGTCAAAGCATCGGTCAGGCAATGAACAGGGGATAGGGGCTTGGAAAAGGGCTCTTTAAATCTTCAAGAAAATTTATATTCCAGGTATGTCAAGATACCTAAAATCTTAGTTTTGTGCCTAATCTATAATTACTATGAAGAATGCTAGTCAAAAGTCAAGCCAATTTCAGTCCTACGATCAAACAGAGTAATTCTAGAACCTTGTCATGAAATCCTTACTATTCCATTATTATTATTATGCAAAGAACTTCATAATTGGGTAGATCCCTATAGATTTCTAAATTATTACTATACTTACACGAACCCTAGATGAGTTCTGATAACCATTCCATTATCATGCTTTAATTGCATGAAAATGTTATCTAGTCTAAAGTATGAGTCAGATTCAAGAAGTGCCTCAGCAAGAATTATATAAGTACTATATTTACTATACCATCTTTTGAGCATAAAATATCAGTTTTGAAAGATCAGTGCAGTTAGTTAAGGTATTCTGCATTACTATTCATCATGCGTAAATTCAAGAGTTGAGGAAACTTACAGTTGCAAATGCATCATTTTATCAGTAAAGAGCATGCTTGTTTCTTTCTTTGAAGAATGCATTACTAGTTATGAGCAAACATTATCAGTCTTGAGAAAGAAAAGTTAGTTTAAAGAAAATATCTAGATCTAAGGCTCCAAGCAGCATATTTTTCAGTTACCCCTAAAGTGGGACATTTTTTACATTAATGATCACAGTGCATGTTTTGGGAGTAGTATTGAACACCGATGTGGGTACAAGTTCAGATGACTTCAAACCTATAAACTATGTAGCAAGGATAGGATTGTAATAGATGTACAACTCCATACTGCCATTGTGATAGCCCATGAAATGACCCCAAAAAGTGCCCCAAAATGTACCGCAAAAGTCCTTAGAATCATAATTTCTTTACACCTCAAAATCCATGCATTATATCAAAAATCAAACTTCATATTCTTTATCAAGAGGCTAAATTGATTGAGAGATGGTTCTAACCGTAATTTTTGAGAAAACAAATCACAATTTTGAGTTTTCAAATATCCCTTATCTATTATCTGTTCGCGATAGTGCTGCGACACGCCTCCATTACAGACCAGTGTAAAATTGCCTCTGTAATTGGTCCACATCTAGGAACAGATGCGAACTTTTGTATTTTGTTGCCACTGATTTTATTTCGTACTGAGCCTTTTGGGTCTTGGGCCTAAGTCTTCCCATGTGTACAAATACCTATACTTAGCCATATTATTCCTTTATATAATACAAAACATTCCCGAATACTCTCTCAAACACTTATACTAATATTTCTCTCACAATTCAAGTGTCTTAATATCTTCCATATCTTAAGGAATTCATCCAAGCTTTAAGTCTCCATTTCCAATCTTCATCAAGAATTCTCCAAAGTCAAGGCATGTGGGTATCAACCAATGGTTCCTTTCACCCATGGTGCCCAAGTTTCCTTTTTACCTAAATTGCATTATTCTAAGTTGATTTACTTATGGTTCTTTCTTATTATGAATTTGACTATAAACTATATTGAGGTTTCATAAACTAGTGACTAATTGAGCAAGTTTTGAGCTATGAATATATTGTATATTGTTTGATTTGATGAAGGTTTATGATGTCTATTGCATGAGGGTATTACTAAGTGTTGATGGGTGGCTTTACATCAGATTTTCATACATGATTCCACTCTTGAATTGCAGGATCTTACACTAGCATACACATCCACCAAGTGTTCGATAAAATATTTGATTTTGGATTCTTGAACTATTGATAATCCATTACATGACCTGTGACTTGAGTTATACTATGATGATGAAAGGAAGGTATTTATATGATAATTTTATGAAAGGTATCTATTGTGATGAAAGTTGACCAATTTCCTAGTTCGGGGGGTAGGAAGCCCAAACTACCACATTGAGTGGTATATACCTCATTCTCCTAGCTCAAGGTGTGCTTGGCCAATGCTACCATGTTGAGGGTTATATATCGCAATCGCATAGCTCGAGGGGTTGTAGGATCGTGATACCACATGGGGGGTATGTACCTCATTCACCTAGCTGCGGGGGTGGTAGGCGCATGCTACCACATTGGGTGGTATATACCTTAATTGCCTCACCAATGAGGTAGTAGGCCTTGGTAATGTAATGATGGTCACCTCCTTCACAAGTAGTATGTTCTGTATAAGCATGTTTTACTTCAATTATTATTCATTCATGTCATATTTCTAATATGCTATCTTTTGCTTATGATATTGCATTTTTCCATATGCCTATCTCTT
>JAOTQR010146026.1:4268-19874 GCA_025774065.1 Solanum ossicruentum
TGATTTTAAAACACGGGCTAAAGTCATACCCTTAACACGGACTTTATTCATGATCATACTTGGTCAACTTCGACGTCGAACCTCATCTCCATTTAGCTAGCAATTTTAAGCTAAGCAAGTAGGTGACTCACTTGCTAGCTTAGTAAGTCCTACAAGCACCTCAATTCTCTCACTTTGTTTAGGGCTGTGATATCTAAATTTAACACAAAACATGTATACACTCGACCCTCTTAATCGTTAGACGTAAGTATCACCCATTAATATGAGATTCAAGCACTTTTAAAAATGGGCGCTAATTTGATCAAACCTTATCATATTTCATTTACATTGTACTAGTATTGTAAGAGGTATGTTGTTATGATGATATCCCGAAGTGTATTCTCGGATTAGGAGTGAGCCTTTTGAGTATGTTGGAGTTATTTGGTTGGCTTATGCGCCAACTACATTTATGGATTTTATGAATAGGGTCTTTAGACTGTACCTTGTTATGTTTTTGGTGGTCCCAAGTGATGAAGTATTGATTTATTTAGAGCTAGTGAACCATTTTGGGCTAGTGTTACAAATCTTGGGGTAAGAGGAGTGGTATGCTAAGTAGGTGAAGTATAAAATGTGGTATAACGAGGTTACCTCCCTAGGTCATGTGGTGTCGGAGGATGGTATTGATATTGATCTTAAGAATATGTATGTGAATAGAAATTGTCTGGACCTTTGACTTCCTTGGATATTAGGTTTTTCTTGGAGTTAGCGGGTTAGCACCAGAGGTTTGTGAATGGTTTCTATTCTATTGCTTCTTCTGTGGCTAAGTTGATCCAAAATGAGGCTAAGTTTTTGTGAACCATTAAGTGTGAAAAGAGTTTCCAACTTTAAAGTATAACTTTGTGTCCGCACCTATCTTGTCTCTACTGAAAGGGTTAGAAAGGTTTGTTGTGTACTATGATGTCGCCTAGATTGGTTTGGGTTGTATGTTGATGCAAGATGGTTAGGTGGAAGTCTATGCTTTTAGATAGTTTGAGATGCATGAGAGGGGTCATCCTACCAATGACTTTGAGTTGGCCGCCGTGGTATTTGCTTTGAAGTTGACGTCATTGGTTGTGTGGGTTGCATGTTGGTATGGTGACTGTTCACTAGAGTTTCTAATATCTGTTCACCCAAAGGGATCTTATCTTGAGACAAAAGAGATGGTTGTAACTTCCTAAGGATTATGGTATGAGTGTGCATTATAATCACGGTAAGACTAATGTTGTGGCAGATGCTTTGAGTAGGGTGTCTATAGGTACCCTAGCTCATGATGATGGTGGTGATGAAGAGGTGGCTAGGAAGGTGCATTGGTGGGTTAGGTTGAGGGTTAGATTCAAAGAGGTTGACAATGGTAGTGTTATGTTTATTGATGGTTCTAAATCTTCATTGGTTGATGAGATAGGAACAAAGCAAGATATTGATCCCTCCTTGTTAGAATTGAAGGCCATAGTGAAAGAGGGTAAGGTGGAGGTTTTCTCCTAAGGGGGAGATGGTGTTCTTAGGTAACAAGCTAAGTTGTGTGTACCTTGTGTTGACAGCTTGGTGGAAAAGATCCTTGATGAAGCCCATAATTCTTCTTATTCTATTCACCCTGGTTTTACAAAGTGTATGGAGATTTGAGAGATGTTTATTGGTAGGGTTGCATGAAGAAGGGCATTGCCAAATTTGTTTCTGGTTGTCATAGTTGTTAACAAGTTAGTGCCGAACATCAAAAGCTGGATGGCCTAACCCAAGACATAGAGATTCCTACTTGGAAGTGGGAGGTTATTAATATGGATTTTTGTATTTGGTTTGCCCAAGACTAGAAAGAGTTTTGATTACATTTGGGTTATGGTTGATAAGATGACGAAATTGGCTCATTTTTTACCGTTTAAGACTACTTATGGTGCTGAAGAGTATGCTAAATTGTACATTCTTGTGTTGGTGAGAACACTTGAGAATATGCTTAGGGCTTGTGTATTGGAGCTTAAGATTAGTTGGGATGGTCATCTTCATTGGATTGGGTTGCCTTTAACAATAGCTATCATTATAGCATCGGGATGACTTCTTTGAGCCTCTCTATGGTAGGCGTTGTAGATCACCGATTGGGTGGTTTGAAGTGGGAGAGATGACCTTGTTGGGATCGAATCTGGTTATGGAAAGCATAGAGGAGGTGAGGTTGATTAGGAAAGGATAAAGCAGCCTAAGGTCGTCAAAAGTCATATGCCGGTGACAGGAGAAAGGATCTTGGATTTAACATTTGACGATTGGGGGTAATTAAAGGTTTCGCACATGAAAGGTATGGTTTACCTTGGTAAAAAGGTAGTTGGATTCATGCTTTGTGAGTCTTCATAGGGTGTTTAGGAAGGTTTGTGAGGTTGCATAGAATAGGAAGTGCTTTTGGATAGGGGTATGGTTGGTCCGGTTCTTCATGTTTCTAGAATTGAAAAGGTGTGTTGGTGATTTTAACACTCATGTTGAGATCTTGAAAATGGGGTTTTAAGTGTGTTGTTGCATTCTTATTGGGGCTGATCTCTTATGATTACTCTTCTCTTGTATGCTTCTTTGATATTTGGGGACGAATGTTCCCAAGGGGGAGACATTGTAACGACCCCAATAAGTGCCCGAAAATGTGCGTCAAAAGTACTCGGAATTATAATTTTCATATATCTTAAAATCCATGGGTTATTTTGGAAATCCGACTTCATATTCTTGTTCAGGGGGTCAAATTAGGGAGAAAAGGGTCTAAGCTCTATATTAGAGCGAACGATTCATAATTTCAAATTTTGAAGTTCTAAATTCCAGTAGCTGAAGCGCGCTATTGGCGTGACGCACCCCTGTATATTTCTGGTGCCAATTGTTAATTTTGGTCCAACACTTTTAAGACTTGGGCCTAAATGTCCCCACACATGAAAATACCTATACTTAGCCATTTTTCACCCTTATATCATTAAAAGCATTTCCCGATACTCACTCAAACACTTAGATTTATATTTCTCTCAATATTCAAGTGCCAAAGCCCTCTCCGTATCTTAAGAAAATTCAACCAAACTTCAAATCTCCATCTCTAATGTACATCAAGTTCATCTCCAAAGCTAAGGTATGTGGGTTCCTTTCATGGGTTCCTTTCACCCATGATATCCAAGCTTCCTTTTACTTAAAATTACATGATTAAAAGATGATTTACTCATGGGTATTAACTATTATGAAATCACAGAACACTATGTTGGGGTTTATGAAATTGTGACTGTTTTACTATATTTTGGGCTATGAATCTAAGATCTGATGTGAGAATTGACGAAGGGTATTGTGGGTGTTACAACTATTGAAGGTTTTATATTGAATTTTCTAGCATGATAAAACTTTTAAATTTCATGGTTTTACACAAGCACTACACACCCTCTCAGTGTTTGATAAAATATCTTTCATGGTTTCTTGAGGAATTAAAGGTCTAATGCATGTCTTATGAATTGAATCACTATATGATGATGAATTGTTGATGAAATGAATGGATGTATATGAGGAATATATGATGATGAAGTGAATGTATATATATGCTATTCTCTATATAGTGTTGGAATGTGACCATGCCTTACTCGGGGGTTGCGTGCCAGGTAACCTTGTCAAGGGGTTCGTACCTTGATAACCTAACAGGGGGTTTGTACTCCGGCACCATGGATGGTAGGGTATGACTATCCATCAACCTTATTGGGGGTTTGTACCCATCAATCTATCAAAGGTTTTGTACTCCAGCACCACGGGTGGTAGGGTGCGATGATCCACGAACCTATCAAGGGTTTTATACTCTTGCACCATGGGTGGTAGAGTGCGATGATCCACCAACCTATTGACGTGGTTTGTACCTTAATTACAAAGGGGGTAGGGTGTGACGATCTACCGATAGTTTAATGGTCTATGCTTACACATATGTTATGTTCTATATAAGCATGTTTTACTTAAGCATTAGTCATACATGCCATATTTTTAGTATGTTATCTATTGTTTATCTCTACGCATTCAGACTATAATTTCTATCTCTTGTTGCATTGCATCCCTCATACTTAGTACATTCAAGCATACTAACGCATACTCTATGCCTATATGATTTCACCAAGTAGGAACCGGTGCACCGCTTGATCATCCCCCTCCTTTACGTGGCTAGTACGATTGTCTCTCAAGCTTTTTGGTGAGTCCTCCATTGTGGAGATGTTGCTTATGATCTTTTGCTATGTACTAAAGCTATCTTTTCTTTGTTAATGTATTAACTATGAGGGTGAGCCCGGTTAGATATCGTGGCCCCCATTCTTATCTATGTAATAGAGGTGTTGTTGGACATGATATGTATCTACGCTATGAGTCTTGGCTCACTTATTGCTTGATAATTATGATATGGAAGTTTACCCTTAGTCCCAATTGCTCTTGATTATGCTTATCTTTTCTTATTGTTTTAATTGCTTCCGCAACTAATAATGTGTAATTATATGCTATGAGGCTTGATTGAGGTTCCTTCGAGTTCCCCATTCACCAATCACATCTATTCCCCAGGCTTGGGTCATGACAATAACTATCCTATTTTTGATCCCAAGGGTTTCTTGCCTTGTTTCTTTTTCCTTGTGGATGAGATTACTTTCTATTGTATTGACATATTTCGGCGTTGTTGATAATTTGTAGATATATACTGATTATTACTTTTGGCATGTATATATTCTTTTATGGTCTTACAAATGTTTTGAAAAAAATGGGTACCCTAAAAAGTTTTGTGGTTGTTGGTAGCCACTGCATTTTTGCATGTGCTGGTCTGGCAATGTTTGTTCTGATATAAAGAGGGCACATTGTTGCTTTAAGCATGACCTATGAGTCTATGTTAATTGTCTATGCGATTCCATGTGTGTTATGTGAGCTAATTTTGTCATATTAATGCATTATGTACTGATTCAGAACTTGCCTTATTACTCTGAAATTGGATTGAAGATATTGATTGATTGGGAAAAGATCTTAGGCCTTTTTTCTTTAAGGTAGTCAACTTTTGCCTAAATGACTTACCAAATGTAGTAGTTGACCCCTTATTCCAAATGTTTGAGATTTACATATATCTGTTCTTTTTTATCACCTATTTAGCCTAACCTTGTTTTGTGAAATACTTTAACATTGGCCCTGGTCTATCCTTGAACATGTGAACCTTGATTGAGGCAAACCTAAGTTGAGGGTGTCTACCAAAGCTAGCCCTGGTTTACAGAGCGGATATTGTGTACACTTCATGCTAAAAGCCTAAGTTGAGGGTGGCTTGTGTTGTGATAAAGTAATAAAAATGAGGTGATTAGTTGGAACTAAAAGAAAAGATGGAAAATCATGTGCTAGGTGAGAAAAAAAGGAAAAAAAAGTGCCTTGAAAGGAAAAGAATAGCAAAGTAAGTAAGAAAAAATGAGGCACAACTTGAAAAGGAAAAGAAAGAACCTGGAAAAGCTTTAAAATGAAGAATAAGGGAGGACAAAATGAAAATGGCTGAGTTGTTGAGGTGAAAATGTTGAAAAATATGGTTCAAGGATGGCTTTTAGTTACTAATTACCCAAATTACCTTACCAAAGCCCCATGACCCGACGTTACAAGCCTATAAAGTCCTAAAGTGATCCTAATCCAACTAGTAAACAGTCAAGAGTATGAGTACATGGGCAAGCCTATGTTGTTGGTTATCATGCATGAATATCATTTCTGAGGGTGAGGATGCTTGCACAGTCACTGATCTTTGATTTCTTTTCAAGTGAAATGGAGGGACTTCTTTTCTGTGAGGCATTAGCATTGCATGGTTGGCATGTGACTTCTTCAGTGATTGTGAATTGTTAATACTCCTTAGCTTGTTATAGTTGGATTATCAGATGCATCATTCTGTCTTGGTTTGCTTGGTGTCTATTCAATCATGCTTTAAAATTGAGAGTTGGGTACCTGAGCTGGAATTGAGTGATGTATATGCCATTAGAATAGTTGTTATACATTTCTCATTATCTATTTAGATCGAGTTGTCGCTTGAGGATATGCAACGGTTCTAAGTTGAGGGTGTTGATGTGCTATAAAATTACAACACATTTGCTGCCTAAAACAAAGGATTTTGTATGTTTTTAATGCAACCTTTTATGGTTTTATGTGTTTTTGTGTTGTTCTTGCAGAAAATACAAGTTGGCATGATTTTGGGAGAAAATTGCAGATTTTGATGAAGTTCAGGACATACGAGCCACCCTACAAGTCGTAGCCTAAGCTACGAGTCGTGGTGTGCCCTCGTGGCTAGAAAGACTATCTAAAAATTAGAGATTTTCAAAGTGAAGGGCAGTTTTTTGAGGCTAACCTATGAGTCATATGTCTCACTATGACTCGTTGGAGGGGGCCCTGTAGCCAGAAATAATGTTTCAAAAATTTGGACCAACAACTGGTACTAGAATCTATGAGAAGACACTATGAGTGATAGATCAAAGCATGACTCGTAGCAATGGATTGTTGCAATCAAATCCAAAATGCCAAGTGCTGACTATGAAAGCTCGATTATGACTCGTGGTTACCCTACAAGTCGTACCTGTGAGTTGTACCTGCGAGTCGTATCTGCTGCCAGCTATATTTTGTATTTTATTTTTAGGGTCCTTTTGTAAATAGTATAAATAGTTAATGATAGAATTTTTGAAAGAGAGACTTGAAACTTTTATAGATTCTACAACTTTGAATTTTCTTAGAGATCACTTTTCTTAGTGTTAGAGTAGATTTTAAGTTTTTAATTTGAAGACCCAATTTGGGGGTTTTGAAATCACTTGTATTCAAACTCCATTGTTGTAAGCTTGTGATTTCAATATCAAAGTGGTGTTGTTTTTCATTGTTCTTGGGTAATTTCTAAACCACGTTTACTTTATTCATTGTTTGTGATTTTTCCCTAGCCATAAGTGGCTAACTATCAACAACTTGGGGTTGTGGGAACCATGAGGAGTTGGCTTGAAATAACTCAGATTTTCTGTATTTCTTTGATTGGGTAGTTGCATGTATTGTCTATGTCCTTTCATTTTGAATGTTGTTTAATGGTGGCCAACACCAAACCCCACCCACTATCACAATCCTGACCAAGTTATTAACTAATAGGAAAAGGGAAGTAGATGACAGGATTTGATTGATGTGTTCTCATCTAATTAACCAAACCTGGCCAAGGGGAGGTTGACTGGGACAATGGGTAATGTTTAGTTGGCACACCATGGTTGTCGACCAAGAGCCATGATAAAATTTGACCTTCATCTTCACAAGAGGGCTGGAATAATCAAAGTTACCATCCTGCATGCAAGGTCTCAATTAGAGCTATGTTATCCCGAGTATTAGAGTTAATAATCATGGGGAACATAATTCCCAAGTTGTTCCTCAATTTGATTGTCTTTTTGTAGTAGTACTATAGTATATTTATCTTCTTTTATTTCAAAATTGCAAGCCCCCCATCCCATAGAAGTAAGTTGATTAGTTCTTGAAATAATTGTTAGTGAATCAATATGGTCAACCCCATCTTCTCTGTGGATTCGACCCTATCCTCCGGTTAGGTTCATACTTGATAGCGACCACTTTACCGTTGGATGTGAACATCACCTGACTCATCCCAGCATACAGTAATATCAATAATACCAGACCTAACTTATCCCAGATAGTCTAAAAAGTCTCATATAATCACATTCTATCTCAATTCCTCATCATTTCATCATAATCCATCTCAAATCATTCATAGGATTAAAATTATACCACAATTCAGCTCGACCGGGATTACTTTTCCATCATCATTTCAACACATCAAATCATTACACAATTATCCATCTAAATCTTATAATTATCACATGAACAAGATCAATAAGTCAAATCCAGTCTCAAAAGGTTAGCCGAACCTACCTCGATGTCGAAACCACACTCGAACAAGCTTTTAATCAACTTAAAAGTGCCTTTTTGAGACCATGAAACCAAGACTCACGCGCTATAGAACATTATATGCCCTATAATCAAGGTTTTGTGGAATCAAGCTCCCACTTTTTATCCGACCTGGTAAATGAAATAAAAGAGTGGCAAATAAAATTGCCCTTCATTCTCTCAAAAAATTGCAAAAAAGCCAAAACCTACCCTTCCTTTCTTCCAACTGACATCGATCACCCTACCATATTTTATGCCAATTTTTCAGCCAAATTCTAGTCACAAGCACTTTTCTTCCAAGCCCTAGGGTCCAACTCACATTGGTTTTAAATATTTTCTCAGCCCTTACTTAAGCTTCCAGTATGTATTTGCTATTTTAACTTCCAAAATCTTTTTCAAGTTTGATTATTTTGGCTTATGATCCTAGGAAAGATAATTGGATTGATTTTCTTGCCCTTGGTATATTGAGAATTGCATTTTGATTGACTTGGTTGCCTAACATTATTTAATTGAAAATTGTTGATCTAGGAATTATGTTGAATGCATATACCCATGCCTAATTGATGATTAATATTGTATAATCACTGATGACAGGAACCATTTGCATTATTTGGTTGAATTAGTGATGAAGTCACATGATTTTCATGGGCAGGGGTCATATAGGTATTGTGGTGAATGGGTGATAATGAAAAAATGGACTACTTGAAGTTATCAAGATTTTTATGCACTGTATGGTCTATGTGTTTTGTATTATTTGGTCATTGGAGGGAATGTATGTATGATTTCACCTGTTGGAATACATGAGGGGTAGGATGGTAATTCAAGTTCGTATGAGTTGGGAATGAATGAATTGTTGAGATAGGTATACTAATTTTGGGGTTGTGTTTTCTTGTCATTAGTATTTCAATTTTGATAAATTTACATACTCTATTTTTGTGAACTAGTTTATGTACATACATGATTGTTCAAATTGGTCAGTGACTGGGGTAGGAGCAAAACTTTAGTCTTGTAATACATGTATTGGGAATAAAATTTGACTTAGGAAGCAAGCTATTGTTCTTTTCAAAATCACGGGGGTATTCTATGACCCATGGTTTAATCTACAGAGCATAGTTGCCCCTCCTAAATTAAGATCAACAACATGAAAGTTCCAAAAGTTAACAGGATGAACTTGTTTATGATTCATAGTTCAATCTACGACATGTAACAATATTTGTGGTTTTCGACATCTGCAAAGTGTTTGACCAACCCAAAAACCATGACCCAGTCAACAACTCATTGCTCTAACTACAGGTCATGACATAGTCCATAGTTGGAAATTCCAGTAACTAAATTTGTTCTTACCCTATTCTATGAAGGTCTTCTAAGGCTCGTGGTTTACTCTACAACCCATAGGTGAGCCTTCTCAGTTTCTTTTGTGATAAATTTCAATTATGTTTTTGCTTTTGTTTTTGCATCCCTTGGGAATCATGTGTGCTTATATTGTTCTGTTTGCAAATATCATGCATCCCTGATTGAAGCGTGATGAGATAGATGATCTCTATAGTAGACTCCAATATAAGCAAATGGATTCTAAGGCTAGTGGCTCTACAGAGGAGCTTGGTGTTCATCCAGATGAGGGCATCGAGCAACAACATACTAGGGTGGTATCTAGACATATAGTATAAACTATGTATAGAAGTGAGGGGGAGAGATTATGCCCATTGTGGACATTGTGATAAATATGCAGAGGACTTAGGATGTTGGCCTGATCAAGGACGATGAGAATCCAGTTGCTCCACGGCGATAACTGCACACCACAGATAGATTACTAGAGATGTTTTCTGAGCCACCACATCCTAAAGCAACTACTATTGCCACCACTATTGCTACTGGTGATGAATCAAAGAGGCCTCCATAGACTGATGTGGAGATGGAGATGGGGCCCACTTCAACTTCCTCCACTATACCAGAGGTCGTACCTTCATTTCTTCAGGCTGGGAGCATGGTCTACATCTCTGAAGAGTCCATTCAGGTTCTAGTACCACACCAGATTCGTACTGAGCCCCTGCTGATTGAGTTACTATAGAAGATTAGGCCTTAGGTTCATGAAGACATATAAGATTTTGAGAAGCGCATGCAGGAGCACTATATGGCTGCACTTGAGGAGAGAATAAGATTATTACACGATCATGTGGATTCAATTGATAGGAATATGGAGGATCACTTCAGATTGACTCAGACTCAAGACAGTACAATAATCTAGATAGCGATCCTGCAGGTCCGTGATAATGAGGTCAATAACTCCAGCATCTTTGATGATTCCCATGCTAGACATTACTGTGGAGGTGCTGGACTTATTTGCTAATAAGCCCCAAACCCTATATTTTAAGAAGAGGCATTATACTAGTGATGATGACCCTCAGGCTGCCAGTTGACATACTGAGAGGATGGAGAAAGAACAGATGGAGGTTGATAGACAGGCCTCTACAAAAGTGAAGTGTTGCGGCATTCATGAGAGGATCAGATGGTACAAGGTGCAGGTCCCTCAGGATAGGCTCCCAAGACAGAGAAGACCACCTAAAAGGTTGATGGTGGTGAGTCAAAGACTAAGCCTGACGCTTAGGTACCTAAGTATGTCCCTTTTTGACCCCTACATTAGCTTTTGTTTTATTTTGTTACATTGAGGACAATGCAAGGATTTTTCGATGGGGTGTGGGTAGTTAAAGGCATCGATAAAGTCCGAGTAGTCGAGGCCTATATCTTTCCCAGTTTTTGAGTTTGCAGGTTTTTCATGCTTGTGTTCTTTCCCTAAGGATATTTTTTTAAACTGACATGTTTAGGATGTATAAATAGTATTGGTAGCATATTTTACTAGTATCTGTGGCATATGTCTTTTTATGTTGTACGCGAAAACCATTCTGGAAATTGCATTCTTGAATTTTCGTAATTGCTAATTCTTCGCTCTTAAATCAGGGTTAAACCCTTTTCCCCCTAAATTTAAGCCCCCAAAGAAGAATATGAAATCAAATTTTCAAAATAAAAAATAGATTTTGAGATATATATGCAAATTAAAATTCTAGGCATTCTGAGGCATATTTTTTGGCACTTTTTGTGGTCGTTTCAATATCACCCCCTTGGGATTCGTCCCTGAATGATAAAGAAACCTACATTAAAAGAGTAATCATGAACAAATCATCCCCAACAAGAATGCAACATTACATTTAAAACACCATTTTCAAAATCTCAACATAAGTGTAAAATCATTATAAATTTGCCAACTTAACATGAATGTATATGAATGGCATAGGCGCTGAAACTTAAGACTTGAAATCATAGAAAAGGACTTGACGTATTATCATTAGTTTGAATAGAATGAAAAAGGTGTGGATATTGCTTCTTCATACCTGCACTAGCTCCCCGAGAGACACTTGTGAATGGACGACTCCACCAATAGGGTCTTGACGAACACCACATCGATATTAGCCAACTTCTTCGCTCATCCATCCACACCTCTACTGGGACCTTGTCCTAAGTCAACTTATCCTCCATATCACCTATAATTTCACAGAGTTCTATAGCACTAGAGTCACTAACGCATCCCCTTAAGCTAGAAGCTTGACAAACTGGATAAACCATAATTATATCCCTATGCAAATCCTATAGATATTCAACCTTACCAACTTCTTCTACACTCTAAAAGGACATCACAACCATAACTTATTTGTCAACCTTAACCACACCTATTCCACTTGTTGCCATGAGCCACCATCTCTCCCTTGGAATACAACCTCCACTTTATCATCTCTTCACCCAAAACTTCCAACTCTAATAAGGCGGGATCAAGGCATTGCTTAAACTAAACCTCTTACCCTAAGAAGATTTGGAACCACCAAGAACACCACATTACCATTCTCAATTTCCTTCTACTCCCTACTTGGCAACCTATGGACTCCACTAGTCACCTCTTTACCACCATTACCATAACATTAGAATACCCACAGACACCCTTTTTAGAGCACAAACCACAAAACTAGCCTTACCATGAAAAATACTGCACACTCATTTCTTAATCCTTAAAGAATTCTAGCCACCTTCATGCTACCCACAATGCACACATATCATATCTAGCAAACAACCTCATCCTCCAAGACTTGTAACACTACCCCCAATTGATTCACAAGCTCTAAACAAATCAATAATTCATCACTAGGGACCACCACAAAGATATCACAGAAGGGTTTTAAGACCCTATTCCAGAAACTCAAAACATTACTGGTCATAAGCCCACCAAACAACTCCATCAATACTGATAATGCTCACTCCAAGTCCGAAAATACACTTAGCGATATCACCTACCCTCATCCTCACTTCGAGACAAAGCCCGAACCTCAAATTAACCTTAGAGAAGCGACTAACCCATTGTAGCTTTCTAAATAGATCAACCATCCTTAACTATCATGTTACAACCTTACGGGTTCTACACTCATTGGAAGCATGCTATGCATGTAGCCAAACTACCTCAAGACCTCCAACCTACCAAGCTATGGTCAATCAAGATCACAAGACAAGACTCTATGCAACCAGAACATGGGGCAACCCTTATAGATCCCTACTAGCCACAATAGACTCATGCAATCATCCGGGACACACACATGAATCCTACTAGGACAAAGGAATAGCACAAGAGATAGCAACCCCTGGATCTATCAAATCACCCTATTCAAAACGTTGGTCACAACATTGGCCTCACTTTGGGTCAACTAAGCCATAGGAGAAAAAATAGAAGAGGACTTACTTACAACCTCTGGAAATAGCCCGCTAAACCTAAAAGACTCCTAATATACGATGAAGTCAAAGGTCTAGGCTAATCTCTAATCATCTTCGTCTTACTAAGGTCCACCCTAATACTATCACCCGACACCACACAACCTAGGAAGGAAACCTCTTACCACCTAAAATTCCCATCTCTCCTATTTAGCATCCAACCTTCTTCCTTAAACTTGTAGTATAGCCTCAAATGACTCACATGCATTACCTCATTAGGGAACGAACCATATTACCATCACCAAAACCACCATAAACCTATTAGAGTAGGGACTAAAGATCTTACTTATGAGACTTATAGGCATAATCGAGTACTAGTCCAACCCAATAACACTACTCCAAATCCAAATTATCAAAAAAGGGACATTCAAGGCCTCATCTTCCATTAACAATAGTTCTAATTATAAAACAATATAGCTTCAACACCTCCAATTCTCACAAGATGATAAAATGCAACCCCTTAGAGACTAATTGTACCTTATGACAAGAAACAGACCTACCTCCCTTGCTATCACTTAAAAATCTCCCACTCAAGGATGGGCTCATTAGGGATTCGGGATCTAACTCTACGGGTCCTATCACACTTGAAAACACAACATGCATGCAACTATTTCAACCCTATAATTACATCAAAATTCACTATACCCACTCAAACAAGCCACAAAGAAAGACCTAATGCAATAAAAATTTGGATCAACACCTATAAACCTTCTAGCAACAATATACCCAACAAAAGGATAGACACCAAAGAACCACACAACAACTTGGGCACACAAGAAGCCCCAATAGCAACCAATAAGAATAGAAAAGATATAGTTGCTCATCAGGCTTAACAATGCATACACAACAAAGCCAAGGAAACTTCAACTTACCTGTAATAGCATTAGGCATCTCATCCCCTCCTTGAGCCACTTGATAAACATGAACACCTCGATCCAAAAGTAGATTATATGGGCAATCCAGAATTCTGAGGTCTATCTCACAACACCCAAGGAATACACCTTTGTTCTTCAAACATGGGCCACCATGATCCATCTTACACAGAGGGAACTTGGGATTAGTCACTCCCCCATCACCTCCTTTGCTCTTATTGAGTTTACGAGGGCAATCCCTAAACTTATGACCCATCTCCACACAATCATAACAAACATTATTACCTCTCAAGCATGGGCTATCATGGCCTCTACCACATTTTGGGCACCTAGCATAAGGTACCACACCACCACCACCTCTACACTTGAGACTTTGGAACTTACCCACATTATGGGTCCTCTTGGCCTCACTACCTCTCCACTCACCACTAGAAGTCCTGGGAGCACCTATATATTGATCGAGGTGAATTGCTAATTTTGCCACCGCTTTGGCCACTTCCCATAGAGCATTGCAAATCTCCGTTTTCATCTTAACACCTTCTTGAGTAACTGGAGGCATATCTTGAAATATAGTAGTTAGGGGTTAGCAATAAGCCCTAAAGAACCTAACTCTATCATACGACATGGATCATACAGAAGTGAAACATTTCCTAAAACATCTCATATTTATGGTGCACAACACAACCATGAATAAGACTCTAATCGATGCGGTGTGTTGGACTCCGAGAATCTACCAACCTAGGGCTCTGATACCATCTTTGTCACGACCCAAGCCTAGGGCATAGACATGACCGGTGAATGGGGCCCCGAAGGAACCCTAAACAAGTCTCATAGCATATCATTACACATCCTTGGTCGCAAAAGCAATGTGAAACAACAAAGAGATATAAACAAGGGGAACTGGGACTAAGGGAGAGAGATTTATACTTAAGTAATATGTAAAAGTTTAGAAAACAAGGGCAAGGGGACTAAGGGGATAAGCTTGCGTAATATCATAATAAAGAGACAAAAGAGTCAAGGCTCATATCATAGATACATAGCTTGTCCAACAACACCTCTAATACATAGATAAGAGCGGGGGCCAAGACAAAGCAACCGGGCTCACCCACATAGTCAAAATAGGAAAATAAAGAAGATTGTCTCAATACTAAATAGGAGAAACATAGACTAAGGTCCCCAAAGTGGAGGACTCACCAACTAGCTTGAATAGCGCCGAACTAGCCACGTGGAAGAGAATGATGATCAACTTAGGCACTGGTTCCTAAATGGTGACACATATAGGCATAGAGTATGTGTTAGTATATTTGAATGTACTAAGTATGTAGGAGGAAATGCAACAAGAGATAGACATCATAATCAAAATGCATAACAATATACAATAGGCATAATACAACAATATGGCATGTATGATCAATGCATAAGTAAAACATGCTTAAATAATACATTCTCTTATAGGATATCATATGTGTAGAAGAGACCAAGCTAGATTTTCAAATGTATAACCCTTTGGTAGGTTAGTGATGATGCCACCCCATCACTTAGGTGGATGAGTACGAAACCCTATTTAGGTTGATGAAAATGCCGCCCCATCACCATGGTGGAAAAGTACAAACCCTTCCCTAGGTTAATGAGTACAAACCCCCATCTATATTATTGATGATGTTGCCCCATCACCAGGTAGAGAAGTACAAACCCCTGCCTGTTATGATGAGTACAAACTCCCATCTAGGTTATCCGAGTTCTTAGCCCCCCCGAATAAAGCATGGTCTAATGAAATACTTTATATAGAATTTATCATATGCATAAACTCATTACATCTTCACATAGTCATTGATATCATATCGTATGCTTTTGATCTTCAACTCCTCAAGAAACCATATCCGGACATTTTATCAAACACTTTATGGGTGTGTAATCTTTCCATCAATCTCGTATGGAGCCATAGATTGACTATTTTTTGGCCTTGGAGTATGATGGAATAAAGCAAAATGGCTCTTTAAACTATCTGCGCTTTTTTTAT
>JAOTQR010146037.1:0-19873 GCA_025774065.1 Solanum ossicruentum
AAGGCTTGAAAGGCTTGAATTAGAACATGAAACTTCCAACTATAAGATCCATTGTATAGCTTACTAGTTGAAAATCACAATGTAGTTAAAAGTCATGCTAAAATGTATTCAAATTATTCAAAATATCATTTTCAAAATCTAAACATATGTGTAAAATCACCATGTATTTGCCAACTTAAACATGAATGCATAAGAATGACATAGGGTCTAAAACATAAGACTTGGAATCATAATAAGGACTTGATGTGTTATCCTAAGCTTGAATAGAATTAAAGAAATACGAATATTGCTTCTCCATGCCTGCAACAATTTCCCGAGAGACACATACAAATATATGAATCCTCCAAAAAGGGCCATGGTGAACATCGCATCATTATCATTCAACTTCTCCATTCACCCAACCATACCTACATCGGGACTTTATCCTAAGTCAATTGTTCCATCACAACACCCATAACTTCAAGGAGTTCTATAGCACTAGAGTCACCAGCACATCCCCATTAACCTAGAAGCATGAAAAATTGGACGAACCATGACCATAGGCAACTCCTATCCAAATGCAACCTTACCAACTTCCTCTACACTCTTAAAGGGCTCACAACCACAACTCCTTGTCAACCATAACCACACCTATTCCACTAGTTGCGACGAACCACCATCTCCCAATTAGGAGACAACTCTCACTCTGCCATCTCTCCACCCAAAACTTTCAACCCTAATAAGACGGAATCAAGGCCTTGCTTAATCTAGACCTCCTTAACCAATGAAGATTTGGGTCCTCCAAGAACACTACACTACTGTTCTCAACTTCCCTTAACATACATCCAATCTAACCAACCAATGGACCCCACTAGTCTACTCTTTGTCACTATATCAACACATGGTAGGCTACGTACAGTACTGACCGCAACATTAGCCTTATCGGGGAAAAGTAATGCACACTCATTCATAATCATAAAAGAATTCTAACCACCTTCTTGCTATCCAAAATGTACATTTACCATATTTAGCAAACAACCTCTCATCCTCCAAGACTTGCAACACTACCCCCAAATGATTCACAAGCTCCAAGCAAATAAATAGCTCATCACTAAAGGTCACCACAATCATATCATGGCAGGGTTTTAAGATCCTATTTTAGGGACCCATAAACATAGCCAATGCATAAATCAACAAAATACCTCCACCACTACCAATAATGCTCACTTGAGGACGAAGCTCAAACCAAAGATCAACCTTGGTGAAGCGACTAACCCATTGTAATTACCCACATAGACCAACCATCCTCAACCATCATATTACAACCTTAAGGGTTCTACACCTATTGGAAACATGCCATGCAAGTAGCCCAGACTACCCCAAGACCTCCAACATATCAAGTTAAGTTCAACAAAGATCACATAACAAGACTCTAATAAGATGAGAACTAAGGAAACCCTTAGAGATCAATTGAACCTCCAGACAAGAATGAACCTACCTCTTTTTCTACCACTTCACAACTCCCCACTCAAAGACGGGTTCATAGGGAGTCAGGATCTAACTCCACGGGTCCTACCTTCCATGGGGATAAAACATGCATGCAACTACTCTAGCTCAAGAATGACATAAACATCCACCACATCGAATTCAACAAGCCACAAGGAAAGACCTAATGGAATATGAATATGGAATAACACTTATGAACTTTTTAGCAACAATATACTCAACCAAGAGGTCGACACCAAAGGTTCACATATCGGTTTGGGATACACAAGAAGCCCACTAGTAACCAAATGTAATAATGAAAGAAATAGTGAAACTCAGATCCATCAAACCAAAAACCTTCAACTTACCTTCATTCTCCTTCCTCCTTGAAGGGGCATGATCAACTTGGAGAGAAAAGAATATTCATTAGAGGGAAGGCTCTATCTCATTTCTAAGGCACAACAAATACCATGAAGAAGGGAAAGATTCCCTAAAAGACCTCATGGCCTCTTATTCATAGTCATGGCGTGCTTCACAACCAGGAATAGGACTCCAATCGACATGGTGTGCTGGACTCCAAGGATCTATCAACCTAGTTCTTTGATACCAAGTTTTCACAACACAAGCCTAGGGTCTAAACATGAGTGGCTAATTGGCAACCTGAAGGAACCCTAAAGAAGCCTCATAGCATATCATCACACATCTTTGGCCGCAGAAGCAAGACATAACAACATAAGAAACATAAATAAGGGGAATTGAGACTAAGGGAGTGAGAATCATATTTAAGTATCTTGGATATTATAAGTGAATCAAAGCTCAAGCATAATATATATTTTGGTCCAACAACACCTCTAACATAGAACTTAGCGGGGGCCAAGACAAGCAACCGGGCTCACCCTCATAGTCAATTATACCAAAAAGGAAAGATAGTCTTAAATACATAGAAAAAGAATGTAGATATCACCCCCGGAAATGAGTACTCACCAACTAGCTTGATTGTATATCACTTGCCACGTAAAGGAGGATGATGACCAAATGGAGCTCCGGTTCCAACATGGTGATATCATATAGGCAAGAGTATGTATTAGTACATTTGAATGTACTAAGCATGTGGGATGCAATGCAACAAGAGATAAGCATTATAATCAACATGCATAAGAATAAACAATAGGCATGATATAGCTATATGACATGTATGATAAATATATAAGTAAAACATGCTTAAGTAACTTATGCTCATATAGGATATCATATGTGTGGTATAGACCAAGCTAGAATTCCAAAGTATGAACCCCTTGATAGGTTGGTGATGATGCATACCCATCACTTAGGTGGTGAGGTACTCACTCCTCACTAGGTTGATGAGCACAAACCTCCATCTAGGTTGGTGATGATGCCACCCTAAAACCCTGGTGCTAAGGTAAAAACCCCTTGATGGGTTACCAAGGTACAAACCCCTTGATCAGGTAGTGATGATGCCACCCCATCACCTTAGAGCCAAGGTACAAACCCCTTGATAGGTTACCAAGGTAAAAACCCCTTAATAGTTTAGAGGATGGTCATACCCTACCTATCATGGTTATTGAGGCATACCCCTCGATTGGTTATTGTCAATCCAACACTATATATAGACATATCATATACATACCTTCCTTCTATAATTATCATAAAATCATATACATACTCTTATTTCATAATCATAACATCATTCATAACATTTCTTATAGCTTATCTCATCATTATAGCATCATTCATAACATAAAACATGCTTTGGACCTTCAATTCCTCAAGAAACCCTAGCTGGACATATTATCAAACACTTGGCATGTGTGAAATGGGGGTAAAAGAACATGCAATTAAGAGATGAAATCATACAACAAAATCTAATGTAAAACCACAAATCAACACCTAGCAACATCCTCAAGACATATACATCAAAATCCTTCATTAAATCTTACATTAGATCCATGATTTAAAGATCAAAACATGCTAAAACAGCCATACTTTGATGAACTAAAATCATTATGTAGTAAATTTCTCAATATACAAGATCCACATATAAAATCAACTTTAAATCATGCAATATTAGTAAAAAGGAGGCTTAGGCACCATGGGTGGAAGGACCCAATTGTTTAACACCATATACCTTAGCTTTGGAGAATTTCTTGGTGAAGATGGATGTGAGAACTTGAAGCTTTGAAGAATTCCTTAAGCTCCATATGAGATTTGGTCACTTGACTTTGGAATGAAATATTAGTATAAAGGTTTAACAGAGTGTTTTATCAATACAATGAAGAACTTAAGGGTTTTTGGGACCTTGAATGAGCTTAAAAACGTCAATATAGATCTTAGAAAGGGTGGAAAAGGACCAAAATAATCCTTCCTAAAAAGTTGTCTAACAACTATTACAGGCCCTGTTCGACCCGTAGGTAGCACTACGACTCGTCGGACCCCTTACATGACCCCTAGGCTTACTTTTGAAGTCTCTAGAAATTTCTATGAGCCTTACCTATGAGTTTCACCCCAACATATGACTCGTAACTGTGGGCTCATATTGTAACTTTGCACAGGCAATCTTCAGTAAAATGACCATAACTTTTGACTGTAATCTCTAAATGAGGTTAAACCAAGCGCGTTGGGAAGCTAACTCAAAGGCCTTTCATTTTGACATGTTGTAGGATGCACTATTCCAAGTTTTCTAAAAGTTATACTAGTTTAAAGTTGACCCTTGCGTGAACCATCACCCAAAACTCAACTCTTAGGGAAGTCTTGAACTCGTTTAGGTACTAGGAGTTTCCCATGAACCTAATATGACCCCAACCTAACCAAATAAGGATTGAAACATGGATACAAGAGCATGGAGTTACAAGGTGTCACTGATATATATTGGTGGGGAGAGATGAAGAGGGACATTACCCAATTCGTTTTTGATTGCCATTGTTGTCAAGAAGTTAAAGCCGAACATCCAAGGCCGAGTGGCCTAACCCAAGACATAGAGATTTTCACTTGGAACTTAGAGGTGATTAATATTGATTTTGTAGTTCTGTTGCACAAGACTAGGAAAGGTTTTGATTCCATTTGGATCGAGGTTGATAGGATGATTAAATCGGCTCACTTTCTACCTTTTAAGACCATATATGGGGCTAAAGAGTATGCAAGGTTGTACATCCATTAGTTAGTATGGTTGCATGGGGTTCCTTTGTCCATTATATCTGATCATGTTTCACAATTTACTTCACACTTCTGGGGGTCTTTTCAAAGAGATCTTGGTACAATAGTTCACCTTAGTACGACCTTCCACCCTCAAACGGATGGCAAAGCCGAAAGGACAATTCAAACCCTTGAGGACATGCTAAGGGCTTGTGTATTAGAGTTGAGGGGTATTTGGGATGACCATCATCCTTTGATTGAGTTTGCCTACGACAATTGGTATCACCCTAGCATCAGTATGGCTCCTAATGAGGCTCTTTATGGGAGACATTATAGATCACCGGTCGGTTGGTTTGAGGTTTGAGAGGTGGCCTCATTTGGATCACATCTGGTTATGGACACCCTTGAGAAGGTTAGGATGATTAGTGAAAGGTTGAGAAAAGCCAAAATTCATCAAAAATCTTATGCCGATGTGAGAAAAAGAGGCCTTGAATTCAAAGTGGGTGATAGAATTTATTTGAATGCTTCTCCAATGTAAAATATGGTCAGTTTTGGAAAAAAGGGGAAGTTGCGTCCAAGATATGTTGGTTCTTTTGAGTTCTTGAGGAGGGTTGGTAAGGTAGCTTATGAACTGGAGCTGCCTAGTGAAATGAATTTGGTTCATCCGGTGTTCTATGTCACTGTTGAGTAAATATGTTGGTGATCCTAATTCTATTGTGCCTCTTGATATTATGGGTATTGTTAAGGATAACATGACATATTAGGAGGTTTTAGTTTAGATCCTAGATAGTCAAGTGAAGAGATTGAGGAACAAGGAGGTGGTATCCGTTAAGGTCCTTTGGAGGAACCAACAAATTGAAAGTGCTACTTGGAAGGCCGAAGCGGACATGCAAAAATGGTATCCTTATCTTTTCCACTCCTCTCAAGGCTAAGGTACTAATTCTAAGTACCCTATGTGATTACAACTCTTATCTTTCAGCCCCTAAGCTATTCATATGCATTCATGTTTAAGTTGACAAGTTTATGATGATCTTACACGTATGTTGAGATTTTGAAAATGGTGTTTTCAATGTAATTTTCCACTTTAGTTGGGGATGGTTTGTTTATGACCATTAATATCTTGTACATCTCTTTTACATTCGGGGATGAATGTTCCCAAGGGGGAGATATTGAAATAACCCCGAAAAGTGCCCGAAGATGTGCCTCGAAATGCTCAAAATTTTAATTTTCATATATCTCAAAATCCATTTATTATTTCAAAAATTAGACTACATATTCATGATCAAGGGGTGAAATTAGGTGAAAAGGGGTCTAACCCAAATTTAAGAGCGAAAGATTAGAAATTTCAATTTTCATAATTTTTCTTATCCAAAATCTATCTACGATAACACCGTGACGCGCAACTGTCATGGATGTGTGTTTTCTTGGCCTTCATGATAGTTCCGTGTTGCAGACTATATGTGAACCTGTGTATTTTGTTGCCAGTGATTTCTATCTCGATCCAAGGCTTTTTCTCTTGGGCCTAAGTGTTCCCAAACGTGTGTTTATCTATATTTAGCCTTATTTCACCTTCATATTATCCTAAAGGTTTCCCTACACTCACTAAAACACTTAGTACTATTTTTGACTCCCCAAACTCAAGTCCCAAACCCTCATCCCAAGGTAAGGTTCTCCTTCAAGGTTCTTCTTCAAGCTTCAAGTCTCCATCTCCAATCTTCACCAAGTTCATATCTAAGCTAAGGTATGTGGTGTTGAACCATTGGGTCCTTCCATCCATGGTACCTAAGCCTCTTCTTACTCAAATTGCATGATTTAAAGATGATTTGCAAATGGGTCTTGATTAATATTAAATTCACTGCACACTATGTTATATCTACGTAAAGTTGTGACTGTTTTGCTATGTTTTAAGCTATAGATCTATTGTAAGATTTGATGAGGGGTTTTGATTTATATTTCTTTAGGGTGTTGGAAAGTGTTGATTGATGGTTTTACAATGGATTTTCTATCAATATTTCATCTCTATATTGCATGGTTTTATACTAGCATTACACACCCTCTAAGTGTTTGATAGAATGTCCAATTGTCGTTTCTTGAGGAGCTGAAGATCCAAAGCATGAGATATGATATGATTTACTATATGATGATGAAATGTGCTTATGTATATGATATATTCTATATAAAGTTTTTCATTAGACCATGCCCGATCTGGGAGACCTAGTTGAGGGGTCAACATCTGAATCACTAGAGTGATGGGTGCTATAATCACTATCCTTGATGAGGGGCTTGTACCTCACACACTAAGGTGATGGGTGGTATCATCACTAACCTTGATGATGGGTTTGTACCTCACACACTAGGGTGATGGGTGTTATCATCACTAACCCACCAAGGGTTTTGTACTTTTGAAATATTGCTTGGTCTCTTCTACATATATGATATTCTATATAGCATGAGTTACTTAAGCATGTTTTACTCAGGCATTGTTCATACATGTCATATTGCTATAAGTATCCTTATTGTCTATTGTTATGCATTTTGATTATGACACTCAATTCTTGTTTACATTGCATCCTACATACTTAGTACATTCAAACGTACTAACGCATACTTTATGCCTACATGATGTCACCATGTAGGAACCTGTGCCCAAGTTGATCATTTTCCTCCTTCACGTGTCTAGTTCAGTGCTATTCAAGCTAGTTGGTGAGTCCTCCACTCCGGGGACCTTAGTCTATGTTTCTCTTATTATGTATTGAGACATTCTTCATTATTGTCTATTTTGACGATGAGAGTGAGCCCGGTTACTTTGTCTTGGTCCATCATTCTTATCTATGTGTAGAGGTGTTGGTTGGACATGTTATGTATCTATGCTAAGAGCCTTGACTCTATTGTTCTTGATGTCTGTGATATGAGTTTGTCTCTTGTCTCTTGATTATGATGTTATGCAAGCTTTTCCCTACTCCTGTTGCCCCTATTTTTTATTCTTTTATGTTGTATCTATTGCTTACACGACCAAGGGTGTGTAATGATGCTCTAAGAGGATTGCTTGGGGTCTTTTGGGGTCCCCCTTACGTCGTATCACGTCTAGGCCATATGCTTGGGTCGTGTAGTTGGACATGTTATGTATCTATGCTATAAGCCTTGATTATCTTGTTCTCGATGACTATAATATGAAAGTTTACCCTTAGTCCTAATTCCGCTTGATTGCTTATCTCTTATTGTCATTTTTATTGCTTTCGTGACCAAGGATGTGTAATGATATGCTATGAAGCTTGTTTGGGGTTCCTTCGGGTTCCCCATTGGCCGGTCATGTCTAGGTCCTAGGCTTGAATCGTGACAGAAGACTTGAGGTTTCACTTGGTTTTCTTGAAGTCTAAAGCAAGTTCTTAAAGTCTTGAGATTGAATGAAGGAGTTGATGTTTTAGAGAGCATTTTGAGAGGCTTCTATGAGTTTTAGGGCTATATAGGCATTGAGTTATTACCCAATTATGCTTAAGTTAAAAAGAAATTTTCTAGAACTTTTTGACGTATGGCACAGCTAGTTAGCAATGCGTACTTGTCGTGGAGTAGGTCATTTTTGCACAAATTTCAATTCATCACTTTCTTCTACCTAGGGATGAGTTTAGGCCTCTTTTGCACTATTAGGCGACAAGTCCACGATGCAGGCTTGTCACACATATTTCTAGATAAGCCCTAAATCACCTGAAAAATTTTTTTCACTACGACTCGTCTAAAAATCAAAGAACACCCCTTTCACACACACTTTTCCCCCTAAAAATGAATGTAAAGTCAGAATTGAAAAATCATGCACGCATTGTAGGATATTGAAGAAATAAACTATAGGGAATTTTTCTAAGGCATGAGAGGTGTTATAAAATCATTTGCTTGTGAATATTCGTCCCTAAATGTAAAGGAAATGTACTTAAGAGGAGTGATTAGCTAACTTTCAACCCAATATGAATGCAGTCAATGCACATAAACATCATTCTCAAAAGTTTCAAACTTATACCAAAAAAATCACTGTTAGTTGTTACCATGAACATGTATGCATGCAAAAATGACATAAGGGACAAAATTGAAGACTTGACATTATAGATAGGATTTAATTAGTTACCTTAGGTTTGAGTAGAGTGGAAGAGGAATGGATATCGCTCCTTTATGTCTACTTCGGCTTCCCAAGTGGCACTTTTGACTTGTTGATTCCTACAAAAGACTTTGAAAGACGTCACATCTTTGTTTCTCAAACATTTGACGTGCCTATCTAATATTTCCACAAAAATATCCTCATAAGTCAAGTTGTCTTCTATCACGCCCATAACCTTCAATAGTACTATAGAAATTGGGCCACCTACATTTTTCTCAACATACATAAATGGAAAACCAGATGAACCATACTCATCTCTAAAGGAAATTCTAGTTCAAAGGCAATCGTACCAATTCTCCTTATAATCATATAAGGACCTACAAACCTTGGGCTCAACTTTCCTCTCTTACCAAACTGGACCACATCTTTCACGGGTGAGACCTTCAAATACACCCAATCATTAACATTAAACTCAAGATCCCTCCTTCTCATATTAGAGTTTGACTTTTGCCTACTTTCAGCCATCTTAAATCTTTCCCTAATAAGCCTCACTTCTCCAAAGCATCCATAATAAAATTCTTGCCTGATAAAGTAATTTCCCCCACATTAAACTACTGAACTGGTGACCTACAAAGTCTAGCATATAAAACTTCAAAGGGAGCAATTCCAATGCAAGTGTGATAGTTATTGTTGTAACCAAACTCATAAGTGGAAATGCTCATCCCGACTACCCATAAACTCCAAAAAACTTTCCCTAAGCATATTCTCAAGTGTTTGAATGGTTCTTTTGGTTTGACCATCCATTTGAGGGTGAAAGGCCATGCAAAGCTTTACTTCAGTACCAATGCCCTTTTGGAAGGACCTCCAAAAGTGAGAAGTAAATTGAGCACTATGATGAAAAAAATAGAAAATGGTACGCCATGCAATATAATCAATTCATGAATATATAGCATGGCATAATCTTCGGCACCATAGGTTGTTTTGATCAGTAGGAAATGAGCCGATTTTGACATTTGATCAATAATAACCCAAATAGAGTCAAAGTGTTTTCTAGACTTTGGAAAACCAATCACAAAATTCATGTTGATCTACTTCTCATTTCCATGTAAAAAGTTCTATATATCTTGGACTAGGTGACCCGACTCCGATGTTCGGCTTGGACTTGATGAAAATTATGACTTATCTAACCCAAACTCCAACACATTTTTAAAGATATAAGTGATGGCTATAAAAATATATAATTTGACCATCGTTAGGGTCAAACCCATAGGATATATGGTCTAGACCTGATGTAATTACAAGCCAAACGAATTAACCTACTTATCCCTCGAAAGGGGAAGGTTTGTAATTGCAAGAAATAAACCTAAAATAGAAGTAAATGTTGTGAAACCATTGAAAGAAGTAACTAGGGTATTGCGCTCTCTATGAATTCCTAACTTCCTATCACCAGATAATCATAATCTTGTCTAGTGTGTAGCTTACAAAATGATAAGTTAAGTTTACTAAACCCTTTGATCCAAACGAGAGGTAAATTTTACTATGTAATTTGATCCATCCCTGTGGCGTGACAATATTAACCCTTACCTTTTGTTCCAGTAGAACCTCCCCTTGATCTAGTTTAGTTAATTAGACGCGAGGTATCACATCGGATCCTATTAACTTATCTTTTTTGGTATTCATCACTACCTTGATCCAGTCAGTAAGAATTAGGTGGGTTCTAACATTGGCCACCATTAAAAAGCATTCATAACAAAGAGAATTAATTAATACATGCATGCACACTTTTCAAGAATTACAAATTATTTGGTTTTACCTTGTTAGTTCTTCATGATTCCCACAACCCTAGCTGTGGATTTAGCTATGCATACTCATTATAGATGAAAGAATCATGTTATAGAATAGCATAATTGAACACTTACGTTGATGAAATCAAGAACAACAAACACATAGTTCTCCATAAGAAATCATAATATAATATTTTCAATGTAAAAATCATAAAATATGAGTCACAAAAGTGTTTCTCTATTATCTGATGCGTCTCCCTGTCAAAAATACCTCAAACCCTATTCAAAATACGTAAAATACAATTCCAAAATGGAATAGGAAAACTAGATTCGATAGCTTCTACGTACTAGGTTATGGGTCATATAAGAATCCATAATCGATACCTTGGCATTGTTCTCAGCATTTTCCAAAAATTGGCATCCAATCCACGAGACCTTCTTACAGGCCATATTTAGACTAACCACCCTAAGAGGGTTTCGTGTGGAAGATCTTTATGAACTCTTCAAACTATGATCCTCCATACACTAAACCAATCCATGACTCGTGAAAACATCTACAACTCACCTAGTAATTTGTGGATGCAACATCTCAAACTAGAACCTTTACTGGATCTCACTCACGAAACCTCTCTATGGCTGTGGAACGAATCATGGCTTTCAGAGTTACTCGTAAGTCCTCACAAACTTAACATGTGCAGAATATTTCCCAAACTCATGCCAAATCCTGTAATTCTACAAAATAAACACAAAAATATATCAAACCCACTAGCATCACTTTGAGAACACACAAAATTCTATGTTTTAAACATCCAAAGTACTATATTTTGGCATTACATCAATACCCTCAACTTAAAATTGTTGCTTGTCTTCAACCGGTAAAGTCAATCTACATAAGTCGTATAGCAACACACATAGCTCAATCTAATGGCATACTTATCTCTAAATTGAGCACATATACCCACACTAACTAATCTATGCATATTAGATAGTTATCAAACAAACCAATGCAGATCAATATGTGTGACAGTGCAACTATGACATGCAAGGTAACCATAGATAAGAAACAATCACTTAAATTGCCTAGAATAAATAGTGTAATTTAAGTGCTCTCACAAAAAGAAGTCTCACATCTTATTCATGACAGTATTTTTAAGTTTGCTGCTTGGGACTAAACAAAACCACTAATACAAGCAATAGATATTCAATTACACTATGCTCAATACGATATGCTTGCCCTTAATAGTCATAACTATGATCTTTAGCTACTCAGAGTAGGATAACTGTAGGACCTTTTTGGCTCGTAACATAGGCTTAGGGGACTTTGGTGATGCTTTAGGAACATAGTGACCAATAACCCTCCTTGACACTGCGTTATTTGACACTCTTGCCCTACACAATGCCAAAATTTTGATGTCTCCCAAACTACACCTCCTTTTTTTTAAGGTATAAGCCGTCATTGTCAAAATATATAACCTAATAAAGGTTAGGGTCAGACCCATATGGAATATGGTCTGGAGCTAGAGTAATTTCAATCAAGTCTAGTAAATTCATCTGCTTATGTCCCAAAAGGAGGGTGTTTTAATTGCGAGAAGTAAACTAAACTAGAAGCAAGTGTTGTGAAACCAGTGAGAGAAGTAACTAGGGTATTGTGCTCCCCATGAATCCCTAACTTAGTATCACTAGATATCACATTAGTTTCTAGTGTGTACCATACAAAATGGTAAATTAAGTTTACTAAATCCTTTGATCTAGGCGAGTGGTAAATTTCACTATGTGAATTGATTCATCCCCGTAGTGTGACAATACTAACCCCTACCTTTTGTTCCAGTACAACCTCCCCTTGATCCAGTTTGGTTGATTAGACAATATGGCCTACATCAAATCCTATTAATTAATCACATTTCGTATTCATTACTAACTTGATTAAGTCATAAACAATTAGGCAAGTTCTAAAGTTGGCCACCATTAAAAACAATCAGAACAAAGAGAATTAATTAACAGATACATTCACACTTTCCAGGAATTATGGATTATCTAATTTTACCTTGTTTGTTCTTCATTGTTCTCACAATTCAAGTTATGGATTGTCACAACCCAGACCTAGGGCCTAGATGTAACAGGGTCAATGGGAACCCAATGGGACCCCAAACAAGCCTCTTAGCATATCATTTACACATCTCTAGTAGCGCAAGCAATTAAACAAGAATAAAAGAATATAAATTAGGATAAAGGGACTAAGGGTAGTCTGACATATCATGAAACATCAATGAGTCAAAGCTCAAAGCATAATTACATAATTGGACCAACAATACCTATAACATAGATTGAGCGGGGGCAAAGATAACTTCCTGGGCTCACCCTCAAACCATTAGCATCTAAAAAAAGAAAAGAGTCTTTACATAACATAGGATCAATAGTTATTGTCCTCGGAGTTGAGAACTCACAAAACTTGCTTCAAGAGATAGTACTAGCCACGTGGAGGAGGATGATGATGAAGTGGAGCTCCAGCTCCTACATGATAACATTATGTAGGCATAGAATATGTGTTAGTATGTTTGAATATACTAAGTATGTAGGACGAAATGCCATAAGAGATAACCAACATAGTCATAATGCATATGTATAGGAAATCAGAACTTCTATAACAATATGGCATGCATGATCAATGCTCAAAGTAAAACATGCTTGTATAGAACATGTTACATGTTTTGGAAGAGACCATCATCATAGACCAAGCAACATGCACTTTGAATCCAAGGCCTACCACCTCCTTGGAAGGCGATTAAGGTATCTACCCTCAATTAGTAGATGGGCATAACACCTCCCATCATAGTGGTCATGGTATATACCCCTTCACTCAAAGATGGACATAGTACCCTCCAATAGTGGTCAAGGTATATACCCATCAACATGATAAATGGGCATAGCACCCCCTATCATAGTGGTTAGGGTATATAACCCTTAACCAATAGATAGACATAGCACCCTCCATCATAGTGGTCAAGACATAGCCTCCCCTCAACAAGGTGTGGTCAACTTGCAACACTATAGATACTTTTCATTAAATCAACACATACAAACATTCCTTTCATCATCGTATAGTCACTTGACTCATAGGCCATACAATAGGTCATAAATAACTCAAGAACCCTTAACCGAATATTTTATCAAACACTTTGCAAGTGTTTAGTCCTAGTTCAAAATCATACAATTCAATAATGAAATCATGTGTGAAAAACCAATATAAAACTACCTATGAACTCTTGGTAATACCCTCATGCAAGATACATCAAAACTTCTCATCAAATCACATAATGAATCATAGATTATAGCTTAAACATGCTCAAACAATCATATTTTTATGAAACCCCAACATAGGTTATAACCACATTCATAATAAGTAAGACGCATAAGTAAATCGACTTAGAAACATCAAATTTATGTAAATAAGGAGATTGAGCATCATGGGTGAAAGGACCCAATGGTTTAAACCCACATACCTCAACTTTTGATATTTTCCTGATGAAGATTTAATTGAGAACTTGACGCTTGAATAATTCATTAAGATCCGGAAGTGAGTTTGGGACACTTAAATTGGATGAAATATTAGGCTAAGTGTTTGAGAGGATTTTGTGGAATGTCTTGAATGATTTGAGATTGAAAATGACTATGTATAGGTGTTTTTATGCGTAGGAAGGCTTACACCCAAGGCCCCAAAGCCTTGGACCGAAACAATGAATTGGCAAAAAACATACATGTCTCCGTGCTCTAGCCATGTCGTGCCATGCGCGTGGATCGACACTAGATAAGGAACTTTTGGGAAAATGAAATTTTGATAAGGTTGCTATAAAATCGGGGTTAGACCCACTTCCCGCTCAATTTTGCTCCCTGATCACGTATATGAAGTTGGATATCCAGTATCACGCATGGATTTTGAGATATATGCAAATTACGGTTACGGGCATTTTTGAGGAACATCTTTGGGCACTTTTTGGGCCATTCAATATATCCCCCTTGGGAACTCATCCCATAATGTGAATGAAGCATACATAAGAAGAGTAATCATGAACGAACCAGTCCCAACAAGAATGCAACAATGTACTTAAACCTTACTTTCAAGAAACTCAACATAAGTGTCAAAATCTCCATGAACTTGTCAACATAAACATGAATACATACAAATTACATAAGCGATGAGACATAAGACTTGAAATCAGATAAGGGAATTAGAATTAGTACCTTAGGCTTGAGTAGAATGGGAGAGATAGGGATATCGCTTTTGCATGTCCCCCTAGATGTAGCATTTTCAACTTGTTGGTTTTTCCAAAGAACCTTGAGGGAAGCAACATCGTTGTTCCGCAACCTCTTCACTTATCTATACAAAATTTCTACCAGGACCTCTTCATAAGTCAAATTCTCTTCAATAACACCCACAACATCAAGAGGCACAGTAGCACTAGGGTCACCCACACACTTCCTCAACATAGACATATGGAAGACTGGATTAACCATATTCATATCATTGGGCAACTCCGACTCATAGTCCACCTTACCAATCCTCCTCAACACTCTATAAGGACCAACAAATCTTGAACTCAATTTACCCTTCTTACCAAAGAGAACCATACCCTTCACGGGTGAGACCTTTAAATAGCCCCAATCAGTAACCTTAAATTCAAGATCCCTTCTCCTCACATCAGCATAGGACTTTTGTCTACTTTGGGCTATTTTCAATCTTTCCACTATTATCCTCACCTTATCCATGGCCTCCATAACTAAATCCAGACCCATCAAAGTCATCTCCCCTATCTCAAACCATCCAACTGGAGACCTTCAAAGTTTACCATAGAGAGCTTCAAAAGGAGCCATACCAATGCTAGGATTATAACTATTATTGTCAGCAAACTCAACGAGTGGAAGATAATCATCCCAACTAACCATAAACTCCAAAACACAAGCTCTAAGCATATATTCAAGATCTTGGATAGTTCTTTCGGCAGGGCTATCCATTTGAGGGTGAAAGGTCGTATGAAGCTTAACCTTGGCACCATGTCCTCTTTGGAATGACCTTCAAAAGTGAGAAGTGAATTGAGAACCATTATCTGATGTGATAGACAAGGGCATCCAATGCAATCTAACCAATTCATCAACGTACAACACAACATAATCTTTGAAACCATAAGTAGACTTAACTGTTAGTAAGTGAGCCAACATTTTGTCAACCTCAATCCAAATAGGAGTCAAAATGCTTTCTAGTCTTAGGCAATCCAACCACATAATCCATGTTAATTTCCTTTAACCTCCAAGTAGGACTCTCTATATCATAGGCTAGGGCACCCGGCCTTTGATTTTTGGTTTTGACTTGTTGGCAATTATGAAAACCACATACAAACTTAGCAATATCTCTCTCCATGTCATCCCACCAAAACACTTCCCTCAAATCTCTATACATTTTTACAGAGTCGGGATGAATAGAATAGGAAGAATTATGAGCCTAATCAAGAATCTTCTCTCTCAAATCATTAACACAAGGCTCATACAATCTACCTTGGTACCTAAAGGTACCATCTCCCTTTTGGGAGAAAACCACCACCTTGTCATCTCTCACTAAGATTTTCAATTCTAACAAAGCGGGGTCAAGATCTTGCCTTGCCTTCACCTCCTCAATCAATGAAGAGTTTGAGCCATCAATAGCTACAATACCACAATTATTAGCCTCTCCCAACCTAACTTCAAACATACCCAACAAATGAACCCCTTTAGCCACCTCTTTGCCACCATAATCAACATGGGTTAAGCTACCCATAGACACCCTACTCAAAGCATCGACCACAACATTTGCTTTATCGGGGTGATAGTGCACACTCATATCACAATCTATAACAAGCCCTAACCATATTCTTTGTCTCAAGTTGAGATCTCTTTTGGTGAACATATATATTGGAGACTCTTATGATTGGTCAACAAATGAACTTATGCCCCATACAAGTAATGACGCCAAATTTTCAAAGCAAATACCATGGCAGCCAACTCAAGATCATGGGTAGGATAATTGTTTTCATGCCCCTTAAGTTGTCTATAAGCATAGGCTATCATGTTACCATTTTGCATCCAAACAAAACCCAAACAAATTCCTGAGGCATCACAATACACAACAAACCCTTCCGGTAAAGACAAGATAGGAGCAGAGACAAGCTTATCCTTCATGGTTTGGAAACTCTTTTAACCCTCGTTGGTCCACCCAAATTTTACCTTCTTATAGATAAAAGTGTGAGCAGAAAATTATAAATTACAGGCTCAAACATAGTACCTAGAATTATAAAAAATATAACTGGAATGTATTATGAAAATCATTATTATATAAAAGGAACCATAACAAAAAATGGAACTAGGACATTTATTCCAATCTTAATAGCTACAAATGCAGGAGAAAATTACATCTCAGAAACATTATTAAGTGAAACAGATAAAATAAAAATAAGTGATCACACATATACTGATTTTATAACACAACAAGAAATCAATAGTTTAGGAAAGACTGATAGTTTAATAGAAATAGGAGGAATAATATTTCATATAGAATTAGAAGTCATAAATAATGAACTAGAAATCATATTAGGAATTAAATGATTAAACAATGTAGAACCATGGAATTTAACAGATTCAGAATTGATAATCACGATAGGTACCATAACAATTAAGCTAGAAAGAGAAACCATAGAAAATTTAAATGAAATAAGAAAAAAAAAATGACTTATGATGAAATATACATATTAATCAAAATAAAATGTGAAGGATATAATAGTAGATACTATACAACTTGCGTAGATATAGGAGTTGATACTAACATATGTAGGAAAAATGTATTACGAGATGAATATTGGAAGGAATTAAATAATCCAATAATAATCACAGGATTCAATCAGGAAGAAAATTTAATTAGACAAAAAGCAACAAATGTAGTTATACAAATATGGGATAAAGCATTAACAATAAATGAAATGTACCCATGTGATGACATATCTCATGATATCATAATAGGGTACAAGAAGTTCTTAAAAAATTATGAATCCTTTACAGTCACAAACAAATATTTAATATTAACAACCCCGTGTAAACAAAATATCATAGCTAAAAGAACTATTGAAAAACAGAAAGAGTTAATACCATGGAATAAAGGAGAAAGTAAAATCAAACAACCCTTACCCAATAAGAAGAAAAACAATATGATGAAGGTAAATATACTATCTATAGAAGAAAAAATAAATAATGAATTTAAAGAAGTATATAGTAAAAACCCTTTATCTCACGACCCGAAATTCGGCGTGATGGCACTCGTCTTTTTCCCACAAAGACAAGTCAGCCTATAACCCCACTATAACATTAAAAGTGCGAAATTATAATCAAATGTTCAATTTGATGGAAATCCCCCAAAACATAGTTGTCATGTGCACAAGCTTCTAATGTATTACAATAGAATCGAAAGGAACACAAGTATCAAATGATGTTGTCTCTAGAATAGAACAAAATCATAATAGGAGTAGGGAGTCAGCTGGGATGGTAACAGCTACCTCTCGCAATCTCCATAGAAAGCCTCAGAAAAGTACCAGTAGAGAGAGCATCACGACGATCTGGGCTCATAACCTACAAAAATATTATAGCAAGAGGGGTAAGTACCAAACATGCGGTACTCAGCAAGTGAACTAATAAACACAAAGTTAAGTAGTATAGAATTCCTGCACCCCTCAGCACTCCCACCAAATCCCCACAACTACAACCTAACTCATAACTTTCACAATTACACCATTCGAAATCCTATGATCAAAGCCTGTGATAATCTAATCCTCATTTACCTCACTTTCAAGTCATAGGGAAAATTCTACCATTTATCAAGTTCTCACTAATTCATCAAGTTTCATCAAATCAATACTAAAACTAATCAAGTAAAGGCATAAACTAGTCATTGATATAATGAATAACCAATCTCAATAGCACTCCATATAATCATAACAAGCAAGAGCATTATTGGATGAAATGAATGTCGTGAGATTTAATGCAATGCAATGCAATGTCATGTAGAATGATGCATGTCTATTCTAGTGATACATATCCACTGTAACACAGTACGGGCCCCATGGGGGACTCCTAGTCCATGCATCTATCGCGGAGCGCGACCCGGCTCATCGTTCGTCACGGCGTATGACCCGGCCCATCAATTAATAGTAACCGTCATGACATGTGACTCGACCCATCATTCGTCACGGCGTGTGACCCGGCCCATCGATTCATAGTAACCTCTTTAATTCTCATTCTTTTTCACTAGCCGGAACCATTTCCCATCGACTTTACATTTCTTTTCTTGGATCATCAAGCAAGCACATAGTAAATGCACAATAATCATGTTTATGAAAATAAAATATGCATGATTACCCATACAAATTCACATATTTCAAAATCAAGAATGGGTAGCTCAATAATATATTTGTTGCAATATCCTAAATATCAATGCCATCACAACCTTAACAACATTCACATCTAAAAGTAAATATCACTTCAATAGATATCAATAGCAAATAACCACTATTTCACATATAATAAACCTCCATCATTAATTCACAAGTCAAATATCACCATAGAATAATTACCTCCATTTAAAATATTTCAATCAAAGCCTATATAAATTGTTCTCAACACCTCACCCAAGAAGTACAGGATTCTAAATACTTAACAAAGGTTAAGAAATCGACTTGTCTTATATAAAGTCTTGAATCACGTCAATTTCGAAGCTCTTCCCGTTCTATGACACTCCAATTCATCAAAATCTATTCAAATATAGCATCATAATTATATAATGAATCTAACGACACTAAAATCAAATAGTTCGGTGAAAAGGGTAAAATGATCCAAATATTTTGTCACCAAAAAAATCATCGAAATCTGAAATTTTTATATGAAAACGTTCTCCAAGTGATAAGGAATTCAGTGGTAAAAACCATTTCAAAAACGGATCTAATTTGAGGAAGAAATCGCATGTTAAAATTTTTGAAATACATTAAAAAAATGCAGCAGTAAATCTATAATTTTTACCTCAAACGAAGTAACAAAATCAGTTTCGGAGGCCCCCACGGTGTTCTCCTCAGAAAAATATACAATTTACCCTTTTGAATCGCTCAAATCCGATCAAAATTGAGAGAGAAATCGTTAGGTTAAAGTTTGGGGAAAGTTTGTGATCTTTTCTTCTCTTTCTTGGAGAAAATCCCCAATTTTCACAATTCTTTTAAAGTGAAAGAAACTTGGAAGGACATTGATTGAATGAATTATCTTTGATTCTTGAATTCTTGACTTAGACTCTTTAGAGTTCTTGATGAAGAACCATAATTCTTGAAGAAGA
>JAOTQR010146047.1:4502-19873 GCA_025774065.1 Solanum ossicruentum
TTGTAACTGTTTTTTGAGCTATAAATCTTGGACCTATTGTAAGATTTGATGAGGGGTTTTGATGTATATTGCTTGAGGGTATTGAAAGATGTTGATTGATGGTTTTACAATGGATTTTCTTGCATGATTTCATATCTAAATTGCATAGTCTTATACTACCATTTCACATCGGCCAAGTATTTGATAAAATGTCCGGCTAGGGTTACTTGAGGAATTGAAGGTCTAATGCATGTCTTCTAAGTTGAATGATGTTATGGTGATTATGTGATGAGGAAATGATATATGTGTGTGTGTATAAATCATGTAAAGCACCTATGGTATTGCAAGTGAATTGTTGGGTCCTTATGTTGTTGTATTCTTGGGATACTAAGGAGTTCTTTCTTGATGGCTGAATTGTAATGGTTTGATGAACTAGTTCTATGAAATGCTTTATCCGAAAAAGAACGGGCTCCGTAAGGAAGGTCACTTAATCTGAAAAGGGATGGGCTCCAATAAGGAAGGTCACTTAATTCGAAAAGGGACGGGCTCCCATAAGGAAGGTTACTTCGCCCGAAAAGGGACGGGCTCTCGTAATGAAGGTCACTTAATCCGAAAAGGGACGGGCTCTCGTAAGGAAGGTTGCTCCTCCAAAAGGTCTTATGTTATGTTGGTTGATGTTTCATTTAACATTTATATATTATGATCTATGTAAGATGAATGATTTGCAAAACATGATTTACTTAAGCGTTGGTTATACATGTCATATTGTTATTATTCTATTTATTAATTATTATTATGCATTTTGATTATGATGCCTATTTCTTGTTGCATTGCATCCCATATACTTAGTACATTCAAACGTACTAACACATACTCTATGCCTACATGATATCACCATGTAGGAACTGGAGCTCCTATTGATTCTTCTCGTGGCTAGATGGATTGTTCAAGTTAGCCTTTGGTGAATCCTCCATTTCGGGGACAATGACTATTCTCTTATGTTATGCACTAAGACTCTCTTTTTCTTATTATATACTTATGACCATAAGGGTGAGCCCGGTTGCTTTGCCTTGTCGCCCGCTAAGTATCTATGTTTAGAGGTGTTGTTGGACAAGATATTTTTTATGTATAAGCTTTGACTTATCTACGTTATTTAAGTATTAAACTCTCTCTTTATCCCTTAGTCCCAATTCCCCTTGTTCATGTTTCTTATGTTATTTTATATTGCTTCCGCGACCAAGGATGTGTAATGATATGCTATGAGGCTTGCTTCGGGTTCCTTTGGGTTCCCCATTTGCCAGTCATGTCTAGGCCCTAGACTTTGTCATGACAACATTGAAGGGATGTGGCCACATCCATCCAGTACCTTGCTGGGGTATAGGACGAGTCTGTCGGGGATACCAAAAGAAGTTTGTTAATCCCTCTGCAGGGCAGAGGAAACATTCGCTTTCACTGTCCAATCCTCTCCTATGCTGGCCATGTAGTTAATGAGTACAAGTAGGACTCACTCTTACCCGTTTCGGTGCTAATACTCCTCCCAAAACTCAATATGCTCATAAGTCTATCAATGTCAAGCTGGTTATACAACCAACCCCCCTTTAGGCAGCAACCTCATCTCATCTTTCATTCTATTAATTCAAGAAGTAAGTTCTTCCTTTCAAACTCTATCTTAGTCTCATTTAATCCTTAAGAATATTGACTTCATCTATTTTCGGCCATCACGGTACTCATCTCAAGACTCAGACTCCATCAATCATCACATTTCGACAATCAAGGCTCTAAACATTACTCCTAGGTTCATTCTTGAAGTCTTTAACAGAGAATACATATAGGGTTACTGTATAATCATATAGTAAAACATGTAAACAGTTTATTAAAACATATTATCATCAATTTAGCATAATTATAAGATTTAAAGATAAATTTCAAGAAAATATTCAAGAACTTCAACTCAAGACCTATTAACTAACACTGTACATCTTAACCTATACGTTAGGGCACATGGAAGAATAATTCCATGTTCTGGGTAGCCTTTACATACCTGTAACCACGAATAACCAAGCTTTCCTCTAAGAATTCGAACCCAAACTTGAAACCATCCACTCTCTATCCTTTTTTCTCTCAAGAACTTTCATTTAGTCTTAGCGAAATATGGGTTTTGAAATCCTTTTCATATGAATTAATACTATGTAATATGTTTTTGGGATTGAAAATGGGGTAGGAACAACCAAAATACCCTTCCCCTAACTAAAAGAATTCTTTTTAAAAAAATGTACACTGGTCCACATCGTGCCAGGGGTGCAGACTAGTGTAGTTTCATGATTTTCGTAAATTGAAATTTCCCATTGAGAACTCTAAAAAAATAAAAGAAAAACACAAGTGCATCTCCGCGCCCCTTCCGCATTGCGCTAGGGGCGCCTATTCGCTATTATTTTGCAATTAATTAGAAAAATTTATTTTTCAACCTGGTTTCTCTTAAATTTGGTCGAGACCATTTTCTAACCCGATTTTCCACACTAATCGCAAATCTGGTCTTGGATTTTCCATCGGAGCTTTCTAAGATAGGTTGTGATGATTTCATTCAAGGGGTATTTCAATAATTTCATGAGGTGTTACAGGTAGCTATGCATTCGAGTCCCCATACGATAGTAATTCTTGGACCTATGCACCTATACACACTATGATTGTTCAAGGGTGTACCCTCTGGGTTTATGGGTTCTTAGGGGGCATATAATCATAGACATTAGGGCCTTACAACCCCGTAAAGTTGACACCTTAACCTTGTGATATTGAGAGTTGGGCTTCACTGTGATTCTGGCAATTAGGTGATTGAGTCCTTTGTCGTTTGTTACTGATCTTTGTATTCCTATATCTACACACCTATGGTTGTGTATGGTTATACCTTTTGGGCTTATGGGGGCCCAAATGGCATATAAGCATAGATACTAGGGACTTAGTCCCACGTACATCACTATACCTTAGTCCGTTGATAGTTGTGGTATGGTGCTACTCGAGTTTCGTTAGTCTGTATCATTGCACATCACTTGGGTTGTTCAGTTGAGGTTCGGTGATTCACTAGACATGCTTATTCCTTGATTTGAGTTTAGATTTGCTAGCTTTGCTGCCATTTCTACATTTGGGGGTATACTATATTGACTGTATTTCACTCAATCGACCGATGATGCATGCTGGGTGCCTTTTATTGATACCCGCCCCTACATTCTGCATTTCCCATAATACAGGTCTAGGTACCAGCCGTGGTCGCTAAGTTAGATTTTTGTGGATGATTTAGGAGACTTTGGCGAGTATTAACAACTTTGACACTCTGCAGTCTCCTTCTATTTTGACGGTTATTTATTGTGTTCAGACACTCTCCTTGTACGCTATAGTTGTGACTTGTTATGTAAGGGTTTCTCCTAGTTATGTATATTATTATTATTATTATGTTCTTATATGAGTGTTTGTGTGGGTCTATAGAAACTCTGTGCCGATGACTTCCAGGTTTTGGATAGGTTGTGGTTATGTTATTAGTACTTTGTAGTATTGCCATGCTTAGTGATTTAGGACAGGTACCTTGGTTTGGGTTGGCTTGCCTGTTGGCGGGATCTAACATATGTTATCATGATCTAAAATGTTAGATCGTGACAAGGTGATATTAGAGCTTTATGTTTACTGGTCTCCTATGTACATAGATACCATCATGTAGAGTCCTGCGGATGGGTGTGGAGAAGTCTGTGGCTTATCTTCAGGACACTATGGGATGCTTAGGAAACTTTTTGTGTTGTTGATTCCTTATGATATTTTTAATGATCCATCAATTTCCTAGAATCTGAATGGTTTGTTCTTATGCAGATATATCATGTGGAGGTCAGACTCTGGGCAGGGGTAGGACTGTTTCATCAATCCTAGATAGGGAGTAGCCACCAGAGCTCGTTGAGTAGTGACAAGATACCCCAGCTCTTGCACAACTGGAGATACCAGTTTCCTCATAGGCCCAGCTGCTTTTGTGATATTAGACAGTTAATATCCACACTTGGGGAGCTACTCAAGTCTAGTTCCTCCATAATAAGTTCTAGCCTGGTATGCTCGTTCTAGGGAGCAGTTTGGTAGTGAGGCCCAGGGGCAGTGACAGGCGAGTACAGCGCGAGAGAGGTTCTAAAAGATACCAATCTAGATTCAGGAGACTTAGGGATAAACTGCCACTAAGATTTTAGGCAGGGCCATTATATGTAGCCGGTTAGAGCTCCAAGGCTTCAGTGGTAGGTGATTATGGAGCATTAAACCAATGGGTCAGAAAGATCCCAGAACAAGAGCAACATATTTAGCTTCATGGGTTGCCGCATTAGCTCTCCCATCAAACATTAGGGCTAGAGTGTCGGACCTAGGTGATAGATATGATTAACATTAGCACAAAAAGGGTCAACAAGGTTATCCGCAGGGCCTGTAGGGTCTTAGGGTTATCATGAGAGGCAGCAGAGTTTGGGGTAGAGGTGACATAGAGATGGGGGCCGTCAGGGCTATACTCACACCGACTCAGTTTGGTTAGAGGATGAGGTGTTACATGAGTCCACCTACAGGTATTACAATTTCTTACCAGTAGCCAACTTCCTCTTTATTTAATTTAAGTTCTACACTATTATATGTATTGATTATTTTGCTGCTTACTTGAGTATGGGTTCTAAGCCTCTTCTATCATGGGTTATGCATTGATACCATGGGGATTTCTTTTTATAAGTAGGGAATCAGGTGGGTTGATTCTTCAGGATTGTGATATTCAAACATGGTTGATATTGCAGGATGGGCTTAATTTTACTATTATTTGGAGAGTATCTCGATTAGCTTCTACCAGATTATAATAGATGATTAAGCTCGGATCACTACCTTGAGTATACTTGATACGTCTCCAGTAGCGTGGTAGAGGTTCATTACCAGGGCATTAGTTTGTATTATTTCATTTATGTAGGTTCAGAGAATAGACAGATCGAGTGTTTAGTACACTTGTCCATGCTTGGGATATGACAGTTAGGGCCATATTGAGGAACATAGTTCCTGTAGTTGTGAGCCCTTAGATATGTCCTTACTGATTGCCAGGTTATTGTCAGAGAGAGGGGGTTCATTGAACTACATGGGAGGTCAAATTGCCATTGATTAATGTTTTGGGCGGAGGATATTCTAGAGACTGTACCTGAACCCGTTCTGTCCACTATGACTGACTGATTATATTTATTGGGCTGACAATGCCCCTATTGTAGCATGGATTCAAAGACTTATATGTACCAGTTGCATTTGTTGTGGTAACCCGTGGACGACCCTACTTTCTAGGGGTTGATTTATTAAGTACTATAAGATGGTGATTGATTTGTTAAATGTTATAACTGCTAGACCCTTTCCAGTTGAAGTAACATGTGCCAAGTTGGATTGAGGAGACTAGGTATGAACCATATACTATTAACTTGCGGTAGGTTTGATTGCCTAGTTGAGGCCAACAGATTGTAACTAGGAGTGCTTTACCTCCATTACCTATTGTATTCCATATTTGACTGAATGATGATAAATCCTGAGGACCATGACTAGGAAGTGATATATGTTCGTCTGGGTCTGGATGAAGGTATAAGGAGTCTTCTAGTGGGTGGTATGCTGAGTATCTACTGCATTAGTGAGGGTCTGATGGTTGTTGAAAATATCGATGAGTAGTATGTTAATTATCTATTCTATTCTTGAGTATCTATTATCATGATAAGACTACTGAAACTTTTGCATCTGTAATTTGTAATATTGAGATGGTGTCTTAGCTATATGTTCAATCGGTGATTATTGTGTTGTTGTGCCTAGTTGATTGAACAACAAGGGAAAGCGATTTAAGCCCTATATCTGAGTATGGTTATATTAGCTATTGTCCACAATTATTTGGTTAGATAGTGGGCTGTTTATGGTGAAATGACCCCAAAATGTGCTCGAAAATGAGCCTCGAAAGTGCCAAAAACACGTAATTTCCATATATCTCAAACTCCGTGCATGATATCGAAAATCCAACTTCATATTCTTGATCAGGGGAAAAAATTGAGTCGGAAATGAGTCTAACCCAGATTTTAGATCAACCGTATCAAAATTCAAAAATTCAAAGTCGCAAATTCCAGAGAACATTCCGCACCCCTGACGCGATGCGGCCAGGGCATGGAGATGCCTATTTTTTTGCCAGTTTTGTTGTTCGATCCAAGGTTTTTGGGTCTTAGGCCTAAGTCTTTCCATTCATAAAAACACCTATACTTAGCCATATTTCAATACCATATCATACATGAGATTCTCCAATATTCTCTCAAATACTTAGACAAATATTTCACCCAAAATTCAAGTGCCAAACCTCATTCTGGATCTAAGGATTTCATTCAAGCTTCAATCTCCATTCAAATCTTCTTTAAGAAAACCTTCAAAGTTAAGGTATGTGGAATTCAACCATTGGGCCTTTTCACCCATGGTGTCTAAGCTTCCTTTTAACATAAATTGCATGTTTTTGAGTTGATTTACTTATGAGTCTTCTTATTATGAATTTGACTATGAACAATGTTGGGATTTTGAAAAAATGTGATTGTTATCCATATTTTGAGCTATGAATCTATATTCTACTTTGAGATTTGATGTGGGGTTCAACGTATGTTGCAAGGTGGTATTACCAAGTGTTGATGGGTTGATTTATTTCAAGTTTTCTTGCATGATTTCACTCTTGAATTTCATGGTTTTACATTGGCATTACACACCCACCAAGTATTTGATAAAATGTCCAGATTAGGGTTTTGAGTTATTGATAATCTATTTGCATAGCCTATGAGTCAAGTGACTTTATGATACTGAAAGTAATGTATGAATGTGTTGATTTCATTGAAAGTAGCTATAGTGTTGCAAGTGACCATAACATAGATGAGGGGAATATACCTGATCTGCCTTGTCGAGTGGTGGAAATCCCGTACTACCATAGATGAGGGGTAGATACTTCATCCACCTTCTCGGGTGGTGGCAATACCATACTGCCATAGATGAGTGGTATATACCTTATCCATCTTATCGGGTGGTGGAAATCCTGTACTACCAAAGATGAGGGGTAGATACCTTCTCCACCTTCCAAGCGGGTGGCATGCCTTGGATTCCAAGGACTAAGTCGCTTGTTCTATGATGATGGTCTCTTCCTACACATGTAATATGTTCTATATATGCATGTTTTACTTCAAACATTGTATATGCATGCTATGTTGATAATACACTATCTCTTGCTCACGATTATGCATTTTGATTATTTTTCCTATCTTTTGTTGCATTGCATCCTACATACTAAGTACATTCAAATGTGTTAATGCATATTTTATGCCTACATGATGTTACCATATAGGAACTGAAGTTCCACTTGATCATCCTCCTCCCCCACATGGCTAGTACAATTTCTCTAAAAGCAATTTGGTGAGTTCTCAACTCCGAGGACATACTTCTCTTGATTTATTCTATGAATCAACTCTTTTTATGTTGGAAACGTATGGCTATGAGGGTGAGCCCGGAGATTGTCTTGGCCCCCGCTCCTATCTTGTATTAGAGGTATTGTTGGAACCTTATGATATGTTAATGTTGTACTATTGGCTTGTTATGAATCTATGGTGTCAAAGATGTTCCTTAGCCCCGTATTTCCCCCTTTTACCATCTACTATTGTTGTTTCATGCTTCTATGACCAAGGATGTGTAATGATATGTTACGAGGCTTGCTTGGGGTCCCTTCGAGTTCCCCATCCGCCGTGTAACATCTAGGCCCTAGGCTTGGGTCAGGACAAACTTGGTATTAGAGCACTAGTTTGTTAATGGTCCTTGGCATCCAACACACCATGTTGATTAGAGTCTTATTCATGATTGTCTTGTGCACCATATCTATGAGTAAGAGGTTATGAGATGTTTTAGAAAATGTTTTCCTTCTTCATGATCTATGCCAGGCTATAGAACTTAGATAAGTTTTTCACCTAATGAATGTTCTTTGCTATGCTGGATCATGCCTATTCCAAGAGGAAGAAGAGCCCATACTCCCAAAGAACAACTGGATCATGAAGAGTTCAGGGATGTTATTGCCATGCTAGCTCAAGCCAAGACTAATCAAATAAACCAATAGGCCCAAGCCCCTCATGCTCCTACTCCAGCATCTATAGTAAGGAACTTCCTAAGGATGAACCCACCAGAGTTCAATGGGTCTAAAGTGGATAAAGATCTTTAAGAATTTGTTGATGAAGTGTACAAAGTGTTATCTATCATGGGTTTCAGATCGGTGGAGAAGGCAGAGTTGGCAGCTTACCAACTCAAGGGGTGGCTCAAATATGATATACTCAATGGAATGAGGATAGGGGGATCAACCATGTGATTCTTCGAGAGGATTTGAAGGCGGGTTTCCTCAACTGGTTCTTCTCTCTTGAGCTTAGGGAGGCCAAAATGATGGAATTCATGAATTTGAAGCAAGGATCTATGAGTGTGAGGGAGTATAGCCTCAAGTTCAACCAACTCTCTAGATATGCTCCACACTTAGTTGCCGACTCGAGGTTTAGAATGAACAAGTTTGTGATGGATATATCCGATTTGGTTAATGAGGAGTGTTATGCCGCTATGTTGATTATTGGCATGGACTTGTCCTGCCTTATGACCTTTGTCGAACAATTGGAGGGGGAGAAGTTGAGAAAAAGGACAGGTAATGAGGACAAGAGGGTCCGTGTTGATGGTAGGTTCCAAAGTCCCAAAGGTGGCCTGCTTTATCAAGGCCAAGGGTCTTCTCATGTTCCTAATAGGAGGTTTGCCAATGACTACCCAAGGGCCCAAGGTGATGGTGGTGTGGTACCTAATGCTATGTGTCCAAAATGTGGTAAGGGTCATGGTGTCCCATACTTGAGGGATACAAATGCTTGTTTTGGTTGTGGAGAAGTAGGCCACAAGATGATTGATTGCCCATGTAGCCAGAACAAGGGTAAGGATTTTCATCCACAAGGCAAGGGTGCTAATGCGGTTCTTTTGGGTAAAGGAGGCAAATAATTTGGTTCCCCAAGGCACAATCTGTTTTATGGTCTTCGAGGGACGCAAGGGAAAAATGAGGTGCCCGATGTCATCACTGATATATCAAAAGTATTTGATTTTGATGTGTATACTTGATAAACCCGGGTGCCAGTCTTTCTTTTGTTACTCCTTTTGTTGCCAAAAAGTTACATGTTGAGCCCGAATTGTTGTGCGAGTCTTATGATGTGTCTACTCCTATTGCTGCATCTATTGTTGCTAGAAAGGTCTATAGAAATTGTCCCGTTTGCATTCTGCATAAAAGTTTTCCTTGTGATCTTGTTGAGTTGGATATGGTGGATTTTAATGTCATTCTGGGGATAGATTGGTTGCATGCAATTATGACTCTATTGATTGTAGAACCCTTCCAATTCCCAAATGAACCGGTCCTTGAGTGGGAGAGTTATGATGTGGTAGTCAAAAGTAGGTTTATCTCTTACATTAAAGCCCAAAGGATGATCTCTAAGGGGTATCTCTATCATGTTTTGAGGGTTAGGGATGTTGAGTCCAAAGTCTTTCCTATAGGTTGGTTCTAGTGGTAAATGAGTTTCTTGATGTCTTCCCTAATGACCTTCCCGGCATTCCTCCCGAAAGGAACATAGATTTGGCATAGACCTCCTTCCCGATACCCAACCCATTTCTATTTCCCCTTACCATATGGCCCTAACTTAAAGGAGTTAAAGGAACAATTAAGGGATTTCTTAGAAAAGGATTTTATTAGACCTAGCCAATCATCTTGGAGTGCACCGGTGTTGTTTATGTGTAAAGAAGGATGGGCACCTTAGAATGTGCATTGACTACTGACAACTTAATAGGGTCACAGTAAAGAATAAGTATCCTCTACCAAGGATTGATGATTTATTTGACCAACTTCAAGGGGCTAGTCACTTCTCTAAGATTGATCTTTGGTCTGGGTATCATCAAGTGAAGGTGAGGGAGTGTGACATTTCAAGACGACCTTCCGAACCAGGTATGGGCATTATGAGTTTGTGATTATGTCTTTTGGGTTGACCAATGCTCCGACTATCTTCATGGATCTTATGAATAAGGTCTTTAAAGCCTACCTTAATTTGTTCATTGTGGTTTCCATTGATGATATCTTGATCTACTCTCATAGTGAGGAGGAGCATGTGAGTCATTTGAGGGTGGTGTTTCAAAAATTGAGGAAAGAGAAGTTTTATGCTAAGTATAAAAAGTGTGAATTTCGATTGAAAGAGGTTGCCTTTCTAGGCCATATAGTGTCGGGGGATGGTATTAAGATGGATCCTATGAAGATGAAGGTGATTAGAGATTGGCCTAGACTTTTGTGAATGGGTTCTCTTCTATTGCTTCTCCCATGACTAAGTTGACCCAAAAGAAGGCTAAATTTGTATGGACTGATGAGTGTGAAAAGAGTTTCCAAACCATGAAAGATAAGCTTGTCTCCACTCCTATCTTGTCTCTTCTAGAAGGGTTGGAGGGGTTTGTTGTGTATTGTGATGCCTCATGAATTGGTTTGGGTTATGTGTTGATGCAAAATGGTAAGGTGATAGCTTATGCCTTTAGACAATTCAAGGCGAATGAAAAGAATTATCCTACCCATGATCTTGAATTGGCCGCCGTGGTATTTACTTTGAAAATTTGGCATCATTACTTGTATGGGGTGCATGTTGATGTGTTTACCGATCATAAGAGTCTGCTATATATGTCTACTCGAAAAGATCTCAACTTGAGGCAACGAAGGTGGTTAGAGCTTCTTAAGGACTATGATATAAGTGTACATTATCACCCCAATAAGGCTAATATTGTGGCCAATGCTTTAAGTAGGGTGTCTATGGGTAGCCTAGATCATGTTGATGATGAGGGCAAAGAGATGGCTAAAGAGGTTCATCGGTTAACTAGATTGGGAGTTAGGTTGGAAGAGGTTGATAATGGTGGTATTATGGTTATTGATGGTTCAAAATCTTCATTGGTTGATGAGGTAAAAGCAAAGCAAGATCTTGACCCATCCTTGTTAGAGTTAAAAACTTTGGTGAGAGATGGCAAGGTGGAGGTTTTCTCCCAAGGGGGAGATGGTGCCCTTAGATACCAAGGTAGGTTGTGTGTGCCTTGTGTTGATGACTTAAAGAAGAGGATTCTTGATGAGGCTCATAATTGTTCTTATTCTATTCCCCCTCGATTCTACCAAGATATATAGAGATCTAAGGGAAATGTTTTCGTGGGGTGGCATGAAGAGAGATATTGCAAAGTTAGTGTCCGATTGTCATAATTGCCAACAAGTCATAGCCGAGTATCGAAGGCCTGGTGGCCTAACCCAAGATATATAGATTCAAACTTGGAAGTGGGAGGAAATTAACATAGATTTTGTAGTTGGGTTGCCTAAGACTAGAAAAGATTTTGATTTATTTGGGTTGTGGTTGATAGAATGACCAAGTCAGCTCATTTCCTACTGGTAAAGACTACTTATAGTGCGATGATTATGCTAAGTTGTACATTCATGAGTTGGTTAGATTGCATGGAGTGCCCTTTTCTATCATATCAGATCGTTGTGCTCAATTTACTTCTCACTTTTGGAGGTCCTTCCAAAGAGATCTTGGTACCAAGGTAAAGCTTAGTACGACCTTTCGCCCTCAAATAGATGGCCAAGCCAAAAAAACTATCCAAACTCTTGAGGATATGCTTATAACTTGTATTTTAGAGTTTAAGGGTTGTTAGGATGATCATCTTCCATTGATTGAGTTTGCTTACAATAATGGTTATCATTCTAGCATTGGTATGACTCCTTTTGAGGTTCACTATGGTAGACATTGTAGGTCCCCGACTGGGTGTTTTGAAAAGTTGGTTCAAGATAGACAATCTAATATCCAAGAACAGGTAATGAGAAGGCTGATAGGGTAAATCTAGACGAGATACCATCTGGTCCTGTAGGTATAGATGCTAGTTTTGAGGATATTTATACAAACAAAAAAGGAAGATTTGAAGGCAAATTAGGTGGTGATGAGCCCTATTTTTATAGCTCAGATCCTAGTAGTGATATTAGTGAAAATGAAGGGGATCCTATTAAGAATGATGAAGTGGTAGATCAACCACCTAAGAATTCAAGTTGCAAAATTTACTTTGACCCAACTGCCAAAAAGGTCATATTTCAATTATATATGATATTTGTGAATCATATTGAGTTTAGGGAGGCATTGCAAACCTACTCTATTATGAAAGGGGTAAATATTAAGTTGATACCTAATGAGAAGGAAAGAATAAGGGAAAAGTGTAAGAAAAAGTATTATCCTCAGCATATTCTAGGAAGTCTTGAAGGTAACACTGGAAAATTCATAAGGAAAACTTATTATCCTGTCCACAAGTGTTGTAAAAGAACCAAAAACAAGTTGTGTAGTCTAGTCTGGATTAGCAAACATTACACGGAGAGGATTATGAGTGAGCCTACTATTTAACTGCATCAGATTCAAAGTTTGATTAGGAAGAAGTATGGTTTGTAATTTAGTAAAACATGTTGTAGAAAGGCAAATCTGAAAGTTATAAATGAACATTTGGGTGATTTCAAAGAGGAGTTTGCTAGACAATATGATTATGTTGAGGAATTGAATACCATAAATCCTGGAACCACTATATCTATTAGGACATCAAAGAACACAATTCCAGGAAAAGAGTTGTTTATAGGCATTTATATATGTCTAGGTTCCTTAAAAAGTGGATGGATTGAAGGGTGTAGAAGGATAATTGATTTGGATGGTGTATTTCTCAAGAGTTTATGTAAAGTGAGCTGTTATTTTACATTTCCAAAGATGGAAATAATCAAATGTACCCTATAGTATGGGTAGTGGTTGATAAAGAGACCAAAGATACATGGTCTTAGTTCCTTATGAGTATCAAGCATGATTCGGAGCTTACAAAAAGTGCAGGTAAAGGACTAACAGTGATGTATGATATGAATAAGGTACCATTAGATGTCTAAATTTATATTTTTTAAAAATTATGATACTAAATTATTGAACTATAGAAACTGAAGGTGAAGTACTAATATTATTTTCTTTTCTGCTATGCCTTCAATGTTCTTTATTTGACAGGGTCTTCATTTAGCACTTACTGAACATTTAGTAAGTGCTGAACTCAAATGATGTGCTAGACATATATGAGCCAACTGTAAGAAGACTTGGAGAGGCGTAGAAATAGGGGTGGGCGTTCGGTTCTTCGGTTTGGTTTTAGCAAATTTTGGTTTGATTCTTCGGTTTTTAGCTTTGAAAAAGTTTACACCATATACCAAACCAAAGTATTTTGATTCGGTTCGATTTTTGCAACTTTGGTTCATTTTATTGGTGTTTCTGAAACAGTTTTTCGGTGAAAACTAATGAAAAATAAAATGAGGAAAAAATCAAAGTATAAGACAAAAACTTATAACCATGTTAAGTGATGATGTGCTTTCATGGAACACCTATTTTGCATAAAAAATTATATTTATCTTTGCCAAGAACTTGCGTCTCCAATTATTGCTTGAGGAAAACAAGCATGATGACATCCTTTACATGACATAAATAGACAAAATATGTTTGAATTTCTATTAGAAAATAATATTTCAAGTTAACTATATAAATCATAAATCTGGTGCTACTTTGACTTGTTGCATGAAATGATTTAATTGTTAGTTGATTTATATGTATATATATAAAGTTTTTTATTTTGGTCTAATATATGTATAATTTTTTTTAAATAAAAGTACAGTTCTTCGGTGCACCAAAATTTCAAGGCCACTACACAGAACATCGAACCAAAGAACCAAACTTTTGAAAAAATAACTGAAACGACCCCAAAATGTGCCCGAAAATGTGCCTCAAAGTGCATGGAATTTTAAATTCCATATATCTCAATATCCATGCCCAATATCGAAAATCTAACTTCATATTCTTGTTCTAGGGGTCGAAATTAGGGGGGCAAGGATCTAACCCCGATTTAAGAGAAAACAATCAGCAATTTCAATTTTTGGAACTTTTCTTATCAAGAAGCGATCCGTGACAGCACTGCGACGCACAACTATCGTGTACATGTGTTAATATGGCCTCCGCGATAGGTTCGCGTTGTGGACTAGACACGAACCTATGCATTTTATTGTGAGTGATTTCTATCTCGGTTTAAGGCTTTTAGATCTTGGGTCTAAGTGTGTCCAACCATATTTTATCTATACTTAGCCTTATTTCACCCTCATACGATCCTAAACATTCCCCAATACTCGCTAAAACACTTATCCATATTTTCACCCCCAAATTCAATTCCCAAACCCTCATCCTAAGATAAGGTTTTCCTTCAAGGTTCTTCTTCAAGCTTCAAGTTTCCATCTTCAATCTTCACCAAGTTCGTCTCCAAGCTAAGGTATGTGGGTTCTTTCATGGGCTCCTTTTACCCATGATGCCCAAGCCTTCTTTAACTCAAATTGCATGATTTAAAGTTGATTTACAAATAGGTCTTTCTTATTATGTAATTCACATCACACTATGTTAAAGCTATGTGAAATTGTGACTGTTTGGCTATGTCTGGAGCTATAAATCTTTGAAATATTGTAAGATTTGAGGAGGGGTTTTGATGTATGTTTCTTGAGGGTGGTGCAAGGTGTTGATTGATGGTTTTACGGATGTTCTTACATGATTTCATCTCTATATTTTATGGTTTTATACTAGCATTGCATACCCTCTAAGTGTTTGATAAAATATCCGATGTGATTTCTTGAGGAATTGAAGGTCCAAAGCAAGAGATATGATATGATTGACTATATGATGATGAAATGATCTTATGTATATGATAAATTCTATATAAAGTATTCCATTAGACCTTTCCAATTTTGGGGGGACTAAGAACCCGAATAACCTAGATGGGGGTTTGTACTCGTCACCCTAGTGAAGGGTTTGTACTTCTCCACCTAGTGATGGGGCGGCATAATCACTAACATAGATGGGGCATTTCACTCATGAACCTAGTGAGGGGTTTGTACCTCACCACTTAGGTGATGGGGTGGCACCATCACCAACCTGAGGGTTTTGTACCTCACCACCTAAGTGATGGGGTGACATCATCACCAACCTACCAAGGGATTTGTACTTTGGAAATCTTGCTTGGTCTCTTATACACATATGATATCCTATATGAGCATGAGCTCCTTAAGCATGTTTTACTTATGCATTGATCATACATGCCATATTTCTATATTATGCTTATTGCCTATTATTATACATTTTGACTATGATGCCTAATTCTTGTTGCATTGTGTCCTACAAGAATTCTTATGCATCCTATATGTTGCATTCTTGATGCCTATATTATACATCCTATATGTTGCATTTTGACTA